>JAAAYG020035711.1:38946-48995 GCA_009936455.2 Tomocerus minor
GTGTGTAGGTAAATAGAGAAGAACGAATGTATCGAACTTTAAGAGTTTTCATGTTTGATCTAGCGAAAACCATGAGAAGATTTCTCTGGAATCAAATTATAAATTGCTATGTATGTAGACATAGACACACACTTATGCTACTCTCGTTTTTTTACATCTTCTTATATCCTGTTTTTGCGGATTTGTGTCTAAAAAATCTTTTAAGAGGGGTAAATTTTCAGATAAAAAAATTGAGGAACATGTGCGCAGATTATGTAAATATCCTGCATCGTAAAATAAACAGTGAAAAAATCTTCACGGTTGCAGCACGCAATCTTCATTGGCTCTTCCGCACTATTCCTACCCAGGTTTAGTGATGAAAACTCCTGTTTTTTCTCTTTTAAAAGCCTTCTTTTATTTGCAGTGTTCGTAATTTTCTGTCGCAAAAATCATAAAATTTTTTAGGAAGCATCAAAACCCTTTTTCCAACTTCAACGAGCATTGTTTTTGCCATTTTACACTTTTACGCTAGTCATCATGAGTCATGGGGGTATTTGAATGCAAATACTTTGTTTCTTGCATAGGCAGCTTTGTATGAATACAGGATTCATTTATTGTGTCATCTACTTATTCATTTTCATGCATTAAAATAACACTTAAGCGGGAATGCACGTACACTAAGTACACGCCAAATGAGCTATACGCCCCACTGTGAATTATATTCACAGAAATTCTGATGCAACATATAAAATATTTATTTCTATTCTTATTGATAATTTCCTCTCTTTTCACGGATTATTTATAAACAACCATCTATACTATACAAGTCTAGTACCATATTTGGAATGTATATTGCTACTTTGGATTCGGAAGAAAAGCAAAGGCATGATGTTTTATTTTCATTATTGATGTCGTCTCCGATTTTAGAAAATGCTGACGCAAGAGCAATGACGTAGGCTAGCCGTGTCAGATGAAAAAAATAAGTCAAACTGTGACAATAATAATCTTCAGAAATTCTGACACTCTCTATTCCAGCATGAAAACCCCATTTGGCTTTCAAAGCTATAATAAGCAATAAGATCACATCATAATGTTCAATACACAATTTACCTGTTTCAAGAGAAAAATCGGGAAGGATGTTTCACCAGAGCCCTATGTACACACAGTACTTATTCTAATAAGGTGTCAAAAATACTAGACACATGTATTCATGGTTGTATGAATATGTGATCATTATGATGTTAAAATATAGATAGCTTTAAAGGACTTTTCTGAACACTAAGCATGTATGCATAATGTAAACTGGCTTTAAATAGCATAGTGTGATCTTTCCTGTCATGATATATAAAGCTGTGATATCATATCAGTCTATTCAGACTCTGCATCCTTGTACACTGGAATGATGTTGACGTAGGGAAGCGTTAAAGAATATTGCTTGCTAACTTTTCTTCTAGTAAACTTATAGAACAAGTTCTATAAGTTTGTTGTATAGAAGGCAAAGTTGTTAAAGAATGTGTCGGCACTTGACATGACATGCCCATGTTTCATCAAAGTCAAATATCGTCATTGATTTCTCTGTGGTAGCATTAATAATAAATTTTTCTTGAAAGACTTGCTAAAATAAGATGATGGATGGGAAGTCTGTTCTGGTAAATCATGTCTCAAGATTTCTTTCTTGTTCATTTATTTGATGGTTGATGATAACTCTTGTGTATTACTCAATCTTCTATACCCTGGGGCATTAATTGTCATCAATGATTCATTGCGAATATAATTTGCATCTATAATACATTCATCGTCTAGTCTTTTTTACATTATACAAAAAGTTATATTTATTATTTATCCTGTGTGTGAGATATTACAATATTTACAAGAAATGGTGGAAAACACTTGGAATAAATGCATTGGAATGCAACAGAAGTCAATAGGTAGTGGTTATTGAATTATGTACTGTTTGCCATCTTAATGCTAGAGAACTACCACAACAATCGATCTATGGACATAAAAGTGAATTTATTGGCAGTGTACTAGGTGATATTGTAAGTGAGTGGAGTCTTTGTGTACTGAATTGAATATCAAAGGGAATGGTACCGACAGAGACTTTCAGAACTCAACTACAGAATCTAGGAAAAAGAGTTCAGAAGCCAACAAGTATACACAGATACAAAGGAAAACAGAAAAGGGATTCTAAAATCCGATCTAACCAAACAATACTACTGTGTAGACCATGCACAATGTAATCTGATGAGATTCAAAGAAAAAAAAAACAAAGCTTACTCAGGAATTGCGCACAACTTCTATATTAAATGCTGAATATCTAGCATTGGGTTTTTATAGCTTTACGACCGACTCGGACATACATAAATAAATACACTTGCCGAAGAATTCTCGTAAATAGTAAAGAGAATATACAGATTACTACCTACCTAGTGTACCCAGTGAATTGTTATACTGTGAGAAAATTGCCATTTATAGATAAGATAGATTTTTCCAGAGAGCTCAGTAAACTGTTCTATTAAATGGACGTATGAAGGTAGAGCAGTCAAGGTAAAGAGCAAAAGCGGAGAAAATTTATTGGCCCACAGATAAACACAATATAAAAGGATGCAATTTAGTAAAGTGATGCTGCTAAATAGGTGATACAACTGCCACATGTTTAGGAAAAAAAGCTTGCATTCACCTACACGCACTCCACAACACAATACTACACAATCCTATACCATAATAATTATCCATAAGAAAAAGATTCTGGTATATGAAGTCTTTAGAATGAACACACACACACACACAATGCATGCTTACACCCACATACTAACCTACATTCAGAAGATTTTCTCTATTGTATACTCAAAAGTATAGAATAGTTGTAGAATGCTATCACCTATTTATATACATTAAGCTTAGTAAGTTGGATGATGAGCCTATAGTGATGTTTAGATGGATTTTTACAGTTGCATGTAGTAAATGGGGAACAAGGAAAAAGAGTAAATGTAGTGAAAAGAGTATGCAAATAATATTTTCAGCTATTGGTTGTTGTTTTTGGGTGTGTACACTTCCGGTAGGAGCTGCTTTCTTGGCAAGGATGGAAAAGTTGGATGGGTGGATGGAAGGATGCGAATTTATGGTGGAATATACGCTCTCTAAATGTTTGATATGTATCATAACTACAGATATACACGCAAAGTAGTAGGCAGTTTTCCTAAGTTTATAGTGGGAAATTAAATAGAGTTTACAGTAGTTCTATAAGTTATTTGTAGGGAAGAAGATGATGATGGGAGGACTGACAGTATGTTATATTAGGTAGCAGAGCTGAGATAATTCAAACTGGTACAATCGCCCTGGAGTTAAAAACTAGACAAGTCGTAAGTAGAGTATAGTTGAGGAGGGAGCATGCTAAATAAGTTAGGGAGAGTAGAGGAAAAAGCGAGAAAGTATTTATCTAGGATTTACATATAGACAGTTCCTCTCCTCCGTTTGAATATACAGTTTTCTGGAATTTAAAGAGAAGTAAGTCAGTGAAGTGAAGCAGAATGGAATATAAGACGGAAGAATAATAAGACAGAGAGGTGGAAGTGAATGAGATAGGGTGGATGGGCCAAAAAGGAACGAGGAAAGGGAACTGAGTGAGCTAACATGGAAAATCCAAGTTCCAAACATGCATGGAACCCGGCCCTTGTTCTTAAGAGCGACTCCTCGACTTTAGTGCGGGAGGGAGTTGACTGCATCTATACTGACATTATATATTACTAATAATATATCTATCTATTATTATTAGACTAGGATTAAAGAGTGTGTGTAGTCCGGATAGCTATTCATGTGTGCTTCACCCAGTTAGCTCAACTATGCACTGTTGATAGTGGATGATGTTATTGGTATTAGTGGGATGAATGAGCTGGCTTATATAATATTCGTTTGTCTACTTACCTCTCTCTCTCTCTTCCTCAGTTCGTCTCTCTCGTCTAGTCAACTGAACTGAAGTGAACTAATGTGTTTAGTGTTTCTACCTCTTCTAGTTCTTATACTCCTCGACGGGCAAATGGCAGTGATAGTGATAGTGTAGTTGTTGTAGGAGAGAGAGGAAGAACACACGAGTGCTATTTACCATGCCATCCCAATCTAGAAGAGACTAGGCAAGTAGTGTGGGAGTTCAGTTAGTCAAGTATAGAGGAAGAAAAAGGAAAAGCAGCACACTAACTCCTGCAACTCTTCTCATCAGCAGTCTCCCTTTGGCTCTTGCCAAGTCCGTAGTTTATACGGAACGAGTTCCTTTAGACAGACTATATAGAAAATAGAACTCATCTCTCCTACACCTAAACGTAAGACGCAACGATAAATAAACCAAACTCATACATACATACATACATAGCATAACGCCAGAACACAACAGTCAGAAGAGAGGAACTCAGAACAGACACTCTTTCAGACTCTCACATCACAACTGAATTCAACTCAATTGATCTGCGATCTTATAACATCGTCTCATCCTTATTTCTTTCGTTCTTTGTAGCACGCATTGTAGTCAACAGCCCAGACTAGAAAAGACACAATCCCTACTACTACTACTACCCACTACACACTCAATTTACACAATTCTATAACATGGAACACACAGATACATTGTCACTTCCACATTTCTATTTCTCCCATTCATCCGCCTGTTTAGACTTTTAGTTAGCGACTGGATCCAACGCTGACCTCTTCTCACTTCTTCTCAGCTCTCTTTTTACTTTTATTGCCGTTGTACCTGCAGTCGATGTTATTTTTTAAGTTGTGACACGATTTTCTCACCAATCCCTTTTTACTCTACACCTGTTTGGTTGTGTTTTCAAGTAGCAATTAATTTGGAGAATTATGTCCAGACATACTGTACGCTAATGTAGTTTAAAAATAAATCCTTAGTGTGAGATAGTTCAATTACCATCTGAGAACATGTAAAGAGTGTCAAAGTGCGTTTAGGAATATTTTTGCTACCAGTATGCAGTAGCAGCTAGGAGTTGTTTAAAATACGTAAATACATCTACTGTGTAAGTAGGAGGAAGAAGAAGTTTAGACTTAGGGCACGCAAACCAACAAACGAGCTGGCTAACATAACTTGACTAAAGTCAAAACAAAAGAGATGAAATTCTACTAGTGCCATGTTTTGAGAGGATCCTAGCGAATACGACGACTATGTGCTCGAAAACGTAGAGAAGTACACGACGAGACGACAGTTCTTGCATTTATTCTCGTTAACATTGTTAGAAGAGAGTTGCGACACTCTATCATACCTGTATACATATATCAGTTGTTCTTACACTTTTGTACACTACAGATTCATAAATATTTATATCTAGATAGTTGTGTGTTGCAAAGGTGGG
Source organism: Tomocerus minor (assembly GCA_009936455.2). Classification (NCBI taxonomy): domain Eukaryota; kingdom Metazoa; phylum Arthropoda; class Collembola; order Entomobryomorpha; family Tomoceridae; genus Tomocerus; species Tomocerus minor. The sequence continues at coordinate 44,283 of JAAAYG020035711.1, forward strand.
TTAAGATGTCATAGATCCCTTTTTATACATGTGCAATAAATAATATCACATTACGCTGACTATAGTACAGAGATTTTATATAGCGAGAGTGTGGACTATGATAAATTATGTACTTTTAGAATGTGGACCAAATCAAGTTGTAAAAGTTGTAGGGTGAGTGTGTGAGTGAACAAAGTAAACCACAACAAAAAGGGAGCCAGAGGAAAAGAGTTAGGAAATTCCGGGAACATTTTCCAGTCCAAGATCAGAGGGACTTTTAGGTTTCCCTTTTTTGACTATTAAACCTCTCCGTCGAAATATTTATTCCTGTGGATAAAATAGTGTTACCTGTGTGGAGAAAGGAGTGTTTATCCAGTAGGTTCCTTCATCACATCACTCGGAACATCGCAGCAGCTCAGGTTGAACTGGAAGAATGAGTAAAAGTGGGAAAAGAGTGCTGCTGCCGCCGTCTCTTTTCCAGTGTGTGATCATGACGGAAAGTCTGGTGCATCTTTCCAGGAGCGTGATGCTGATGATGATTTTGCTCGTTGCCTTCGTGCACGGATTCAATGTAGACGTGCCAAGTGTAATAACACATCGTGGACCTTCCGGAAGTATGTTCGGATTCTCCGTGGCCCAGCACAAAGATTCCAACATCTCCTGGTTAGTCCCTTTCAATGCTCTCATCTCTCTTTTCCGCCAACATCACAATTCAATTCTCTCTTCCTTTGTTCTCATCTGTTTCTTATGCTTTTCCATTCTCTCTAGCTGTTAGGAAAATCAGTCAAGCCGTTTTACCTTTTCCATCCTTCATGGCAAGACTTGTTGGCGCTTTTCATTTTCTCACTCCGAACGCTCTTCCACAACACAATTCCTTTGCTTTTCTCTCTCATTCATAAGAAATAATATATGCTAATTCTATCAAAGCAGTAGCCAAGCATATTAAAGCAAATTTGAAATTCGTTAGTATACCTGCTACGCTTACTTAAATGTTAATATGTATCCCTGACTGTACTAAGTGTGATTTATAATGGCCACCTTCATTTTACGGGCATTATAATCCATTTTCAGAGCAAGTAGCGTGGAGATAGGACATAATATAGTATGAAGGATTATCTATTTACTATGTCATTTTCCGAATTAGGATTTTGGTGGGAGCACCGGCTGCCGAAACGAGACAACCGGGTATAAGAAAGGCGGGTGCCGTCTTCCGTTGCAGTTGTGAAGCTGCAGATACTTGTCAGCCGGTTCCCTTTGACAGAGGAGGTACGTTTGTCGAACAATCTACTATTTCTTATACCTAGTAGTATATCAACACAATGAACACAAATGTCTATATAAAAGGATCCGAGAGTGTCTACATTTGTACAAACACATCTTCCTTCCTTTTTCCACACTACTTTACTTCTAGGTACTTGTCGTTAGTACTTTATTACGACTCCATGTCATCTTCTCCTTTTCCGAAGATGAGTGTCTTCTATTTAGGTACTTACAATAATAATACCTTCTTCTTATGTATCAACACAAATCGTGTCAATTGCTATATTTATTCATATACCTAGCTTAAATACTTTCCACTACAGTTGAAAATGCATATATAATATATGAGTGTATATTCTCAAAGGTAAACATTATACGAAGTACTTTGTACTTTCCGAAACTTTTATATTGACTAAACAACGAACATCAGTGTGTGGTTCTTTCGTAAGACAAAATTTGACTCACTCACACATCTTCTCCGCCTTCCTATAGTGTACACTTATCATTGTAGTTAGTGTGTGATATATACATTCAAGTCAAGACTCTTATAATGTCTTATAGAGCTACTTTATATAGTGATGATACAAAAGTCTAGGAAGAATCTACTCCATCCAACATACATTATCGTTCGGTATCGTATGTAAATTCACTAAGCCCCTCTCGACAAGAACTCACGCATTCTATCTCTGCATACTTTTCAAAGTATATGGATGTCTCTTTTTCTCACTCTCTTCTCCTAACCGAATTCCACATTCCACTTTCCACTCGACTTCAGTCCATTCTCAGTTTACGGCGTCACCCAACATCCCATCCATCCTTTCCGACTTCGTCCAGAAATCTCACTCTATTATAGCAACGTCCTTTGCTAGTACCTAGATCACAAGATCCTTAATAAATCAAGCTAAATGCATAAATGGCAGTTCTGTTAATGCAGACTTGTTAGTATACCTATAGGTACATAGTTTTCTGACGTAACCTATATTCAAATGATATATCTATGTGTGTTTTATCTTTAAAATACGATTATTCCTCTTCTAACTCAGTATCAATGTCTACTAGTTAAGTCATTTGAGAATATTTGACTTATTTGCAATTCAAAAGACATGTTTTAAAGATTATTCTCCAAATTCGACCACCTATATACAGCGATGAAGAAATAGTTTGTGAATGACATCCTTCTTTCGTAACATGTGCATAAAAGTGAACGTACGTGAAGGTTGACTAGTTGAGATGAGACGTAGGTATTAAAGATTAGTATTAGTTACTTAAGAGCAAAATATACTACTGAGGATATTTGACACATTTTCCTCGACTCTTCCCTTTCCCAAGAAGGATGAATTTCAACTCCCACGTTTTCAGTTTGGAGGAAAATCCATGATGATGCCGTTGTTTTTGTTTCGTATTCACATGTGAAATGCATGTGTCAAGATGTTTGGTGAGGACTTGTGTTTCCAATTCTAACTGAGATTTAATACAGAAAATCCTCTGCTTCTGTAAACAAAAACTTTGAAGCTCGTACATCTACGTTAATATCCAGAATCATGCCTAATACTTCGTCATATTTCTTTCATAACTCATATATATGCAGTTTCTTATTTGTTATATTCAGCATACTTACATAAGACATGAAAGAAAAGGCTATGGGCACTTTGGAATCTTAAAATCGCCAAAGCTAATACTAATAACTTTTCGATTTCCCAATTTGTCGACACACAAATATTGACTTCTTTGATACTGATTTATTGTTGATGTGAAATGCCAAATTATTTGGATTGTAAGTCATGAAATGTCTGTGCAGTCTATCAGTATGCAATGGCTGTTCATGCCTCTAGGACTTTCCTACATGTACATCATACTGAATGTAGGTAGGTAGTCCTGGTTGTTAACACAATTCAAATAAAAAGAGTTCTAAAGAGCTGCATTGTAAGTGTTCTATATAATGCTATATGGGATGCATTTCTTATAAATCCTCTTTCTATCGAGTGAGTGTGCAACGTGCATAATGTACAAATGCATATTGGTACGAGTGACACAACCTTATTACAAAATCTTTGTACACTTTAGTATACTTAGCATTAGTTACAAGCAAGGCACTTATTGTATAGGAACACAATGCAATGCATTCAGCAGCACGTACCATCATCAGAAAGAGAAGACGAGCCTAGATCTAACAGCTATCATTATCCGCAGTCCTTGAAGTATGAAGAAAGAGACCCTTTTTATTTCCTTCCCTTGATCAGTACACTTACCATATAAGTGCAGCATGCGTCACTGCACGATGCATCACTACACATGCACAGCAACCCAGTCAAGCCCATTTCATCTTACATGACTTACTTCACTCGGCAACAATTTAAATTAAATTTTCCCTACAGGGTCCTTCATCCGAACTATCACCTCATAATAATTTCCTTTTCCAGTCGGAATCCAATGGCGAAAGTAATTCTACAAAGTACGACAAATAATACAGCGTACAATTTCTTGATCCCAAACTTTTCTGTATTTTGGCGAGATTGATAAATGATGTGAATTCACTAGCAATGGGATTTATTTTATGATTTTTTTCCCCACAATCTTATCATTAAATACATTCATTGTTAATGTGATTAGTGCCTTAATGTAGGTGTACGTAAAGTCGAACAGTTGAACGAATGGAGTTGCAATCATTTAGCCATGCCCTGTAATATAAAACACAGTCGTTTGATGACATATACACCACATAGTGTAGTGTAAGTATTTCTCTGCCTGCCACAAGATCCTTGAAAATATCCGTTTTTCCTGCCATTATTGCATTCAAAAGGGTCCCTGTACAATCGAAACGTTTACATACGAAACGTACTACAATGCTTCACTGTGTAGTGTTGCTAGGGTCTAATAAGCTGACAATGAGTCCTTTAATGAGGGAGACTCAGGAAATTCCTTTTGGAATTTTATATTATCAGTGTATGTAGAGTCAGTACCCAAAAATGAACAAAAAATATCCTTGTGTCTTGTCTTTGCCTCCATTAAAGGCAAGTGTAACAAAGAGAGCATAGAAATGCAATTTATTCATTGTAACGCAACGGTCAGAGGAGTCCATCCGATTCTCTGTCACACACACAGCTTAGTCCCTACATTCTGTTAACTAATGAAAGTATCGTTACTCGTAAGTGCGTCATGCCCTTACATAAATCCACATTATATGAACATAACAGCTCAATCTTTTAGCATAGCATTATGTTTCTCCAGCCGTTTTTAATTTCCATTTAGTTGCATTTAATCCTTATAAGAAGTTTTTTCCTAACTTTTTCTCGTTAGCTTAGCACGATGAAGTCCAAACGGATCTCTCTAGAATCTATTTGATGATCCAGAGAATCCATAAAGTATCTACAGAGAACAGTATTTAAAAGTTATATAGATCTTTATTAAGAAACGGCCTCGTTTCTTTATAGCTTCCTTTTGTCTGTCTGTCCGTACGTTCGTACGTACGTACGT
>JAAAYG020035723.1:2410-14170 GCA_009936455.2 Tomocerus minor
AACTATATGGCACACATTGTGCAAAATGATTACGGCCGAGTGTACATGTATTCTGTGTATCAACAGAATGGAGAGCGAGAGAGCGGGAGAAGAGGAGAGGCTTTTATTGTGCAAGCATATAGCCATTATGTTCCTAATACTCACAATGCACATCCTATAAAATCTGGAGTTATAAGATCTAGACCTGGGAGTAATCATAGACAGTGTTGCAGATTATATGCTGTATAATAAGCAACGGTGCATTATCCTCGAAGAACATCCGTATCTGTGGATCTACTCCCTATTCCACAAATCGTCAAGAGCAAGAGGCAGTAATGTGAAGGAGCATTAAGAGCATAGGTGCACGGGGATCCTTATGCTCTCATCTCTGACTCCATGCATAAAGTATAGTGAAAGTGAGAGGCGCTGCTGTAATTATATGCCTAAGTAAGTTAGTGGCTATATCAGATATTAGATTTGGGTAGGGATGTACAGAGTGTGTCTCATAGTTATAAAATAGCCGAGGCTAACTGCGTAGTTTATATGTTCATCACTTGTCACTCTCCTTCACTGCACTTCCGTGAACTTTTTATTCTTTCAGATTCAAATCCCAACATACTACTATCTGCACATCTCCGCTACTAGGAGAGAGAAAGGCGCTACGGAGAAAGTAGGCAAGTGAGAGGCTCAGAAAGTGCAAGGCAAGACTCAGGTCCCTCGTCATTGGATCATGATTACACTCAGCCTGATATATCAAAGGGAAATAGTGGCCACGTGTAATATATTTTATGTGGCAAGTACACAAATGGAGGCTCATAATGCTCCTTGCCTTCTCCTCAAGATCGTTGATCACTTTCCAGGCAAGCCAGAATCAATTGAGTGCGAATACCCCCGACCTAAACTCCCGGATGCCACTAAAAACCATGAGCATGAAAACTTCTTGAGATTTTATGAAGCATAGAAATCACTAGACATCAGCCGACCTGTCATCCAACAAAGCAACCAGAGGCCTTACATTTATTAACCATCATACGCTCTTTCTACTACATACTTTCCCTCGTACTTTTATATTGCTCTATCATACTTATCTACTTGCTCCTTTCCCTGTGAACTAAATAATTGCTAGGGAGTGCTCTTTGATTATTACCTAGTTGATGCCCTCAAATTACTTCCTTTAATCATGCTACCGTTCAAATACAAAATTATGAGAGGTTAAACGAGCACGGAGAATGGGTGAGCTTGATTATGTCTCGTAGCTCACTGCTTATGACCTTCTTTTGTAATCTGCCATTCAGAGGGATAGACTATGAACTGCAACGTACTTTTCCCCAAAAAAATGAAGGACGAGAAGATTACCTCGTTTATATAATATCTGAATGGAGACGAAAATAATTTAGTAGAACACTAGAACTATTCTGCAAAAGTAAGAGTTCAGTCAGGCAGGTGTTATCACTTTTCAATAATATCTACTATTGCAAAGGTGATGAAAGCTTATTAAAGCAAATAATACGTATAAGAGCTTTAATTTCTAATACCAATTAGCATTCTTCAAATGAAATGCATAGTATGCATTAACGGCTCAGATAACTACATGAATGATTCATAACTCTTTTTTAATCCGCTTTCGGCTTTCAGGATGCTCAAACCTAGAAAATTATATATTTATTACCAAAGTTATATAAAGTGTACACAATAGAATTTGTTTGATAACTGGCACATTCTACAACTGTTTTTGGATATTATATCCTCAAGGCTTCAGAATGCAAAACATTTATTCGGAACATTAAGGTCTATAGCACAATTATTTTCATTAAATCATGAAATGACTTCGGTAAAACATTCTAGGAACTGCATAGGTACCTGTAGAATATAATATGCATATAGTTTGTAATTAATAGCCAGCCATTTTTCAAGTACAATCATGAGACTTTCTAGTGATGCACATTAGTAGTAAACCTTGGTTAAAGCTTAGCCTAAATGTGGTTTAATAGAGCTGAATAATTCGACACACACGTGTATGCCTAATGGTCTTCGCCTTGAATTTCACTTCCTGTCCTTATTTCTTTAAAGATAATAACAGAGCTAACATGGCATCCGATCTATGTCTGTGCAAATACTCGGAACTGAACTTTCAAAAGTAAGGTTGTTGTCAGAACTCTGGCTTTACATAAATGCCCCCACGAATAAATATTTATTCCGGCTATCAATTCTTCTTTCTTTGAAGTAGCTGTAGCAGAAGTAAAAGAGCCATGATTTTTGTTCGTTTATTCTGATATTCCGAAGAGTCGAAGAGTAGCCAGCAGCTAAGGATACTTCATAGTTTTCTCACATGTCATGAAACGGATCACTCTATTCAGTAGACGATCGTTTGTAACCGAACCATTCGCTTGCAACGGAAACAGAGATTACGGCTTATCTTATTTATCATAACTACAGCTATATTCAAGTCCTTTCTCTTATACACCCACATAAATATATTATGGCTGCTCGGTAAACGATATATACTTCTCAAGTTCGCAAAAAAGTATGCTACAGTACAGCCACTGGAGTCTAGATTGCGTAAAAAGTAAAATTATCTACACGGTTTATAACAATGACTTACCCACCGCTTCAGCGTAGGATATCACGTTTTTTTGAAAGTAGACCAATTTCTAATACACAACATTGCGTTTGACAATCGTGATTACCTTCGTTACTTCCAATAAACCAATAATATTATTGTTTACTTACCCAGTATAGTACAAACATATATAGTATTTGAATAAAAATACGAATCTATCGTATTTTGTGTATTTCCAGTTTTAGTTAAACATTGAGGAGTTTAAAAGCAGTCACAATTTATTACACTGAATTTAGTGACGTGGTGAACCTAATTATGCACCTCCACCAGCATTTTTAATAGGTTTACACTATTCGCATTTTAAATAAAAGGATGTTTGTTTACCGTAATCAGTGATTTATTAATTAACGACAAAATTCCATATTAATGATAATTAATTACATATGATATTTAAGTTTAAAACAAACGCTCATCTTCGTAATGGATTAAAAATATGTTTTAAATGTTAGGTAACTACAACATACTTAATGCAAGAGTCTTACCTACAATAAACGTTTAAGCCAAATATGACAGTAACGAAGTGTTTTTTTTTTAGTAAATTAGCTAGGGACCAATATGGCCACAGAGATACCTAAATAGAAAACCACATCATTTTTCTAGGTGAATTTTGATTTAGCGATTTATGCATATCTGATCTTTCCATGGCCAAATTGTGTTATTAAACTTAAAGAACTACACGAGCAGGTCATTAACATTCATACGAATAATATGACGAATACATAGTGTTATGCTTACATAGATAATAGATAAGTAATTATAGATATGTTGCATATCATGAGTACATACACACATATAAGACAATACTTGACTATCTAGGTACACATAATGCTCACTTGTTTTTACCACAAGATAAGTCTGTCTTTGACAAATATGACAACAAAAATATTCTAATTAATCGCCAAGTATAAATTTCTAGCAATAACTTTTGCCAGTTCCCACAAATGTTTTCGAACATATTAATAATGGATTTAATACTGGATTACCGCAAAATTCATGTTTATACATATATTTATTTAGAACGAATTAAAATAACGCCTGTAGTGTAAAATTGGAAAGTTGAATATCTACATGGTCCCATATACTTATACAGACTATTAAACTAATTTTATGATTTAAGAATGTAAACAATAGTTAAAAACAAAAGCAGAACTCTTAAATACTGTTAATTGTCAGAAATATTTGAAATTACTCCATTCTTTAGAAATTCCTTTGTCTTCACTGCGCCTAACATCAAACATCAATAATCTACGAAATCTCATAGTGCCCATTGCAAGCCTAAAGCCAAATAACTGACTAGAGAATTGTCAACAAACCAGTGAAGCATAACAGGTAGGTATGTATATTTGCTGTAAATAAAATTAATGTTTATTTGTGGCCTTCAGGTAAATAGAATTGTCATGTGTATGACATATTATATCGGAACTAATATCCCCAGAGGAATAGAAAAGAAGTTCTGAGAAGTGTAGACACAATTCTACAGATGTTCAAAAATTTTAGATTCAATTCGATAGATGAAAGATGATTTCGGATGAGAGACTACACGCCGCTGGCAGCAGTGGTGACATTGTACAGGGAAGTGTTAGGGCGTTGGATGAGAGAGAGTTTTGTGGTCTGTGTGTGGAAAGGAGTTGCAGGTCGACAACAAATTGGAGAGAGGGATAGGAAGGCTCTTCTGAATTTTGCATTCAAAAATGCATATAGGATCGGATTTATGCAACTATTTGCAGAACCAAGCCATTGGGCAAATGGAACAGCGATTACACTGATATTTTCTTCCCAAGGAGTCAACGTCCCTAGCTTCACTCTCGTGAAGAAAGCATAGAGAGGAAGCCAACTCAATAGAAATACAAACACGACGACGACAAGCATCTTTAATACACCCATTTTTGCTTTGTGATGATGCTTTTGAAGTGTGGCTGCTGAGTCTGTAGGAACATGTCGACGAACAACTCGAAGCCAAATAAGAATATAGCAGAGGGAGATGCCACTCAGGGGAAACAAATAGCAAAGAAGGAGATTTCCGATTAAAAAGTACGTATCCTTGTTTAAATAGTGTGGCCAAGTTTCCACGCAGTACTTAAACTCCGGATGGTCAGGATCTGGTTGCAAATCAAAGAAAAGGGCCCATGGTAGAGCAAGCAGACACGCCACACACCAGATGCACAGGATTATCAGTCGTGCACTTCTTCGGGTGAATCCTCCAGCCAACGGAAACCAAATTGCTGAGCACCTAGTAATATCCCAAAAACATAAAATTATTATATTATTATTACCCAGTTAAAATTTGCACTATTACACCTCTTTTATATTCATGGGCAAAAAAAGAATTGACACCGGCTGCCGATAGTCAATTTTATGTACTATCTGAATAGCCCCTACTAAAGTTAAGATTACATCTAGCTTTTTAGACAGGTCTTAACTATTTCGGGTCAGGTAAGCACAAGCACATGAATTTTAGAGACAAGAATTCCAGATGACCTGAAGTAGGAAGATGTATTTATTGCAGAGCTCGTTAAACATTGGGAATGGGGAGCATTGATGTAAAATATAAACTTCAGAGAATTCGAAATATAAGTTCATAGAGAAAAAGAGGTGGCGGGTTTCTGATATTCTGAGAAGCATTTACATAAAATAATAATAACGTCAATCAAAAGTTGAGGGTGCTCTCAGGTCATTATACGCTGGATTATATCAAATTTTTACCAGCTTTATTTCCAAAAATAATATGAACATCTACGGTTCATTGTATGTCATCCGTTTATAAATTATGAAAACTTGTGAGGCAGTTTTGACTACAGTTTCTGCTTTGTGCATTGATATTTATGATTCATTCTGATTACGGGTGCAGGTATGATGGCAGATAATGCTTAGGTATTAAAATTGGAGCAATCAATCGTCATTCTTTGATGTCCCATTAGCGCAGGGGTAAATCGTGACGTCCTTCAAATGATGGGTTGAATGAATTCGCAAACACCTAACACTTAGACCGAAAAGAGTCACCATAAAAGGGAAAAATGATAATTGGGCTGGTTGGCAAATGTGAAATTTTCTGCTCAACTAAATCGCTGCAATAACTTTTCTCGGTGGCATTGATAGCATATGAAAATATTCTAGTGAAATGGAGCTATCAAGCATTTTGAATGCAGAACATTTCCGCAGCTCTAAAAGGAAAAGTTGGGAAATAATGAATGGAATAGGTATATATACATCTAACATTGATTTCTTTGAAGCTGTGTGTGACAGTCAAGGAGAGCTGTCAGAAGCTTTCTCACTGTAAATGGAAGTTAAGTGCACCTTCTTTAAATATTTTCCTTTGCTAAGTACCTTTGTCTGCCATTTACAGAGTTCATGGATAAGTCCTTCAAAAACGTGTCACAGAAATTGGGGCAAATTGAATTTCAGTGAAAATGTAATTAAAACATCAGTGGAGTGTCAGTGAAATGTTGCAAATATTAGGTAGAAAATAGAAATTTTGTTTCTATTTAAATGCAAATCTATTTCTCTAGGTATTATTATGCTAAAAATGTTGAGATTCTAGTGAATGGTTAATAACTGACGACATTTACGGCAAGCTATCTACATAAAGCATTTTTGAACATTTTAAAATGCGCAAGAGAAATGTGTGCATGTAGATATTCCATAACAAACTACGTTAGTGTACTATTTGTACATTTCGACATGCAAAAATGCTTAATGTGCTTTGTGTGCATGTGACTTTTCTATGGTTCTACAAAAATATGTATGATTGAAACGTTGCCAAGGAAATGGGACGACTTAAATGTTTAGCGAAGAAACGTCAGGTAGATGGAATCCCTTGGTATTCAGATGAGTAGGGCAAATACATAAGTGAAAATTAGCCACTTAGATAACTTTATGGAAGATAAACTCATCTCAGATGACAAAAGATATTTACATAAATTATGTTTAAAATAAAAACAATTTCCACCACGTGCCACATTATGTAGTGCCATGCAAAATTTAGCATACCTCAGTAAATGAACCTACAGTATATTACCGTGTGTACTATGCGATGTATTTCAATGCAAATACGGTTTTTAGCTGCAGGCTTTTATACAGACATAGGTACCTAAATATCCTAAGTGTGCACTCAAACTCAAATATTTGTGTCAGCGTTTCTATTCTATGTAATATCATTTTTATTCACAGCTGTACGCTAAAACGAAATGTTTACTATGCATCGCCTCGAGTATTAAAGAGCCGCAAAAATCTACTCAAGGTTTTTATTTTTACTAGCATTTATTGTCAAAAATGAAACCTTATAGCCAAGGTAGAACTTGATGCGATGCTATGCTTTCCCTTGCTCTTTTAAGAAGATCATTACTAGTCCATCTTATTCTAACCTTGTTTAAATATGAGTACTGCACATTGAAAGCAATGAAATTTGCACATGATACGAACTATATCACGAACCATGGTTAAACGAGGCCCGTGTATTAGATCCACCATTTTTGCCAAACTTCATATTAATTTGATTGTAATAGGAGAGTGACAAAACGAAGGATGACATTGATGCATGCAGTAGTATTGCAACTTACAAGTGCATTGTCAATGCCACATGCATAGCTTGCCTTGTTATGTATCAAAGCGTTGGCACCAGTAGGAAATACACCACATCAAAAAGTGGCTACAGCAAAAACATTTAGAATGAGACAAAACCAGTCCATACATTTTATGTCGTCTCTGAATTGTAACTTTAGCAGCTCAGACAGGGAGGGAAACGAGAAACTAGGGATCTAATTCTAAGGTTGCAAAAACTGAGAAGAAAAAAGTCTAGGTCTTATCTTTCAAGTGCAAAATTAAATATTTCGCAAGACCATGGCTACCCGCAGTATTCAACAATTCATGCTGGGAATAACCTTCCATGAATGCATGTATGCTTATGTTATGACAATTTGACCATATTACACCCTAGCTATTTTAATATAAAATGTCATAAGATTCCTGGGGCAGCAGCGGAATAAATTAAAGTTAGCAGTATTATCATTATTTCTCTTCTAGTGTTTAATGACCCATTTTATTAGCCCATGGAAGCACACAGTGTCAAATGAAAACTTTCGTTTCAGTTTTCAACCATGTTACTTATCAATAAAAGAAATATTATTTCAAGTTCTAATTGAGCAAATCAATGAGGTGTACTTTACGAAAATTTAAGTAGTTGACACATTACAACATGCAATTTTAAATTGTATTAGTTGTTTAATTTAAATATCAGAAAGACAAACCTGTCCAGAGAAACGGCTACAAGAGAATAGACGGACGCACAAACAGACACACCCTGTACGTACGGAACAGTCTTGCACATGCACCATCCCAAAACCCAAGCTGTGTCACAATATGAAACATCATTAAAATTTTACAAGGACTGGAACAGGAACACAGTCTGTTGCAATTGTTTCTACATTATATTAGATAAGTAAATAAAATAGGAAACTTTCTTCAACATATATTAAAAAACATGTTACACTACACGCATTGAATATTACATATCGCTGTAGCCCTATTCCGGAAGCGTATTCGTGGAAGCTTTTATATAATTACGAACACCCACGGCAAGTATTATTATGCCTGCCAAATATTTAATAAAAAAGGAATGAAACTCGAGATACTTATAATAAATCTAATTGAGATTTTGCTTGCCGTCTCAGGTTAGGATGAGCAGGCAGCTCTGCAAAACTTAACTGTGCCTTAAGGGTGCTTCAATGATACGCAAAACTCGTATATCTTAAGGGGGGATGGTGTTAGGATGTTGATTTTTTTTAAACGTAGAACTTTCTGGTACCGAAGGCGAGTCCTAGGGGTTTTCCCAAAAAGTGTCCACAAGCGCCAAAATTAATTTTTTGTGGAGTGGGAACAATGCATGGAGTTTGGACAAAAGTATTTATTTCTATGTTTGAAAAGCTAAAAACTCCTTAGGGACAGGTCTCCTTGATTTTTTGAGATATTACAATATGAGATCTTCGCGCCTATACTTATACTTGCCATACTTATCCTTATTAACTCCGAAGTGTTTACTACGGCGGCATGCTAAAAAATACTACTATTTTGACGCCAACTATGTATTTACTTCTACAGTCATTTATTTATTTATTATTCAACACCCCGTAGTAATATTTTCCGCGCAGGCGCTGTCGATCATTGAGGCCCCCTTAATATCTTGAACAGAAAATAGAAATCTCGTCTTATAACTTTCTAAGTACACTTTGAGTTTATGTCTGATAAAATTGGTAAGAATTAAGAAAATAATTACCTATCGCAAGTAAGAGCACATATTACTCACTAAATTGTATAAATTTTCATCTCCATAGTTAGTCTACAAATTTTACGAGAGTAGCTAGATACTTAAAACTCCCTGAATAAATTTTCTTAGCATTTTTAAGGGATTTTCCAATCTATCGAAAACAAATTGATATTTATGTCTTTCGAATTACACTTTGTGTTTACGAATGATAAAATTGGTGAGTATTAAGAAAATAGTAATTGCAAGTTCGAGTTCTCCTACTACTCACCAACCACATTGTATAAATTCTCATCTCCATTTTCTTAGTATTTGTAAGTGATTTTCTAAATCGAAATTTTGCGTATTGAAGCATTTTAACAAATTCAGTCAATCTATTCGTGAACTGTCTCAAATCCCACTATTTTTATGCATGTACCTCTCAGTACCACCCACCCTTGCGCCTTGTAATGTAATAATTATAGATCTATAAGGATCACTAGTCTCCTGTGGCTGCTCAATGCTCAACAATCTTTGGAGAAAAGCCAATTTTACGTTTTTATATTGAAACTTGATATACACCACTTATAATGCCTATCCTCTAAAAACTTTGATAAATTGCTTGTATTTTGACATTTATCAGTCCTCTTTGTTCGGCAATTCTTAGCAAAAGACTTCCTAATCCATCTATTCATTATCAGTATTATTGTAGGCTACACAGAAGGACAATGCACCTATCATTGCTTTCCTTAATGAGGGCAATAATTTTCATATGAACTAAAGATAGACCTTTTGTGAGGAGGTCTCCCTGGCTGAGACTGGCTGAGACAGACTTTACTTTATTTAACTAGCGGCCAGTATTTCTTATTAGTCTTATAAGTCGTTTCTTATTAGTCGATATAAAGATTGGCCTCTATACAAATGACTATTGCAAAACTCCTTTTACATGAATCTGTCTGGAATTGCAGCCATTTAATTACTTTTACGTAATGTTGCTTAGATTTTTTGGATTTGTAAGAATTTGTATACATATTTGTATGCAGTTGTCTGGATTTATGTGTATTTTTATGCACTTTCTTGTATGTATATGAATTTACTTGGAATTCTGTTTATTTGTATGCATTTGCTTGGATTTGTGTGAATTTGTATTCACGTGCTTTTTTTTATTTTGAGGATTTGCTCAAATTTAGTGAATTTGAATTTTTTTCAATTTTGTTACTACCTCTAAAATTGGTATCCGAGCATTCGAATATGTGAGTAGGTAACCGAAAAATTCGGATCTCGATTTGTACATACACCATTCCGTGTTCGCATACCTACTACCAATCGACGTTCGTTCGCATAAAACTACTCGCATTCGCCTATGTACTACTACCCGTCGATGTCTTTAAATTTGGGGAGTTTCTGAATTTCAGTCATTTCGATAACTTTTGGCTTCACAGAATGTATTGGAGGGCATTCAGAAACTTCTCAACTGCATACACTAATGCCGAGACGACGTAGCTATTGCATTTCGTTCAATACATTTTCCAAACGTAACCCGTTTTGTGCAAAGAAACTAAGAACGATGAGACAATGAGGAACTTACGGACAAATATATTTGATAGTAGAGTAGGTGTCAAGCAAAACATGATGACCAGAAGATCCGCAACTGCCAAATTAAGGATGAACAGATTGGTGACAGTCCGCATTCTAGGAGTGCGAATAACAACAATAACCACAAGGCTATTTCCAACAATTCCGATTATCAAAACGATTATATAGGCGATGCTTATAACTACGGTAATATTTACAGCGTGACGGTAGTATCCTTTGTCCCAAAGTCCCAACACACTTCTGTTCTCATAGGATAAGCTATCCGTGAAGTTATTACAGGTTTCATTCCCTCCAAAGTTGTATCCAACCATTTCACTCTCATTATCTCCCAACGAAGAATTTCCTGTAGCCACCTCTCTCCGCTCAGCCTCTACAGGGACATTTTTTGTGATCACAGTGCAATTTTGAGACATACTTTCCATCCTACCTATCTCTAAACTGAAATGGAAAAAGTTACTTTTCCTTGACTTTATATTTAATTTCTTTCCTGGCGATAATTTGTTGTTGTATGATTATCTCTGGGGACAAAGCCGCTCACTACTGATTTAGGACTATTTGTGTGTGGTAGTTTATTATGTGTCTAACTCCATTTTCAAAGATGTTGAGGTAAAATTAAATTAAAATTGCACTGCAAAAAGATATTTTGTTACTTTTTTTGGGTTGTTGGAATAGTATTTCGAACATTGGACACTGAACAACTTATATTAATTAAAACTGAGGGACAAAATGCATATGCTAAGGACTGAGTGTAGTATCTTGCAGGTGCAGATGCATCTAATAGAACAAGTTATCTGTAGCTGGAGAGATCGGAGGCCAACTGACACCGTCTCAACAGAGACAAAGTCTACTTTAGCAGAAAAGTTTACATTGGTTAACACGCTTGCGTTCTTGTCAACAGATTTTCTTGCTTTTCTCTATTTTCTCTTTTGCATCTAGAATCTATGCAACATTTTTAGATAGAAGTAGAGGAGCACATACCGGTGTTCCATTTCTTTGCACACTTTAGACTCCGTAATTCTTATTTTTAAATATTTGAGGCAACCCTTGCTTTTGCCGGCACCTACATATAGCAAAAGCATAGGCATCTCATCCCCACTCCTAAAGAGGGTGTTTTTTGACTATCAAGTTTTTTTGGGCGGGCCCCTTCAAAAGTTAACGAAAGTGATAAAAATTGATGTCTAAATTCAGTATTGACGAGGTTAGGATAGTCAAAAATTTTTAAAAAACGGTGGGGACGTGGGGGGGGGGGGGGGGGCAGGGGAAATTTTTCAGCGGGGAACAGAGAAAATATGGAAAGGGCTTGGCATAAACTGAGGGGGCTTTTGCCTAA
>JAAAYG020035745.1:0-14167 GCA_009936455.2 Tomocerus minor
CATTTTTGGCACTCGTGAGGTTTTTCATTAATGTGACCTGAATCTAAAGAATGAGCTTCCAGTTTCATTGCTGAATTAAATTTAGTGGAACAGGTAGTACATCTCAGTTCCGTATATAAATTTCCTGTTTTTGGACATTTCAGTGAGATTTCTTGCTCATTGTCGCTAACACTTCTAGAAAAAAGAACAAATAATTTAATATGACCATAAGTCTTAAAAATCACATAAAATTTGAAATTATTACCCTGTATGGTCTTGCAAAAAATATTCTTCTGTGTTTTCTTCCCTCCCATTGACATTAGTAACTGCAACTTTTGTTAATAATCTAGTGGATTTGAAGTGAGTTTTCATATGCTGGTTTAACTTGTATCGATTGAAAAAGTTCTTTTGACATTTTAAGCATTTATGTTTTGCAATTCTTTCGGGTTTTGTTGATTTTCTATGCTCTCTCAAATGATATCTGTATGGCTTAAAGGAATCAAATCTTTCCCCGCAAATCTTGCAACATCTGCTAACAAAACAACAATCTCTTGTATGCCATTCCATATCTTTCCAGGCGTAGAACTTTTCATCGCACGTTTTGCATTTGACAGTTTTTTCGTTTATATGACCCGTTTCCTCGGAATGAACTTCTAATTCATGGCTAGAATTAAATTTAGTCGCACATTCGGAGCATTTTAATTCCGTTCTAACGTTTTTTGGCTTAACTTCATTTTTTGTGCGCTTCGTCCGTCTACGCTCTTCCTTATCTTCCAGCTGATCGATGTCAGAATCTAGGTCATCCCTAAGAAAGGCATAAGTACACGTTAATATTTTAATACAAAATAAAATAAAAACTAATCACAATAGCTCATTTGTTAGTGGCAGTTATGTTTTGTCTATTAGATATCAGCATTTTATATTATTGGGTCAGTATCTGTACATACCGTTCCGGAAGTAAGATTCCGTTGTCTGTTGAATGCTCTTCTTTTATGAAGTCAGAATTGCCCTCTTGAGGAACATCATCTTCTTCTCCAGCTTTTTTGCCCCTAAAGAAACCAAAATTTGTTATATAAGAAGTTAATTGTTTTAACTTGCATTACTCTACTAAAAAGTCATAGCGATCTTCACTTTTGGCTACCTGGCATTTAAAAATCTTCATAAAAAACATTGTCAATAAAATATTTAAGTTGACAACAAAGGCAATCTTAATAATTGACAATAAATATTAAACTAACTCAATATATGGATGACTTCACTAGATAATTTCAAGACACAAAATATAAGTATAAAATGTACTTTTATCTCATTTTTCAGTGACAGGTGATCGTGCATAAAATGGAACTGTCTACGCTCTTTTCACATTTCTAGCTCTGGTCAGTTACTTTCTAGTCCTATTTAACTTTTTAATTTGTCTTTTTCCTCGGTTGGTGCTTGAACTCAAGTAAATTGTGGTCGAGAAAAAACCATGAAGTGATTAAAAGCAACCAAATGACAAGATTATATTTGAGGTTGCGATATTATTATTGCTTACTGTACATTAGTAAGTCAGTAATTGCTTTATTGTCAGTCAGCTTCAGTTCAAAAATACAGTCGATCAGTTTCCAAAACGTTCACATTTAATTTTAATCTGTGATGTGCCTAGAAGAGCATTGATTGAAAGATTACTTTTATCTAGCTATAAGAAGGCAGTGTTCTAAGAATTTTACTTCGTAATCTAAGGGAACTTACGATGATAATTAGCGCACATGTAATAGCATAAAAATAATTGTATGATTACAAATTAAAAAACTAACTTTAAATCTCTTCTAAAATATTCATCACTCATTAAGTTGGATTTATATATTAATTTACTTTACTTGGATTAAATCGTTATATAATCTCTGCTATAGTCATTACCTCTTAGTTGGCTTTTCTTTCCCTTGTTTGTTGTGTTTCTCCTTCATATGCCGATGGAGACGAATTTTATCTTTGTAGAACCAGTAGCAAATATGGCATTGCCTCATTGTTTTAACTAAATGATGACCTTTGTGATTGGATAATTCGTTTCTGTAAGTAAAATTTGCCCCACACTGCTCATAGCTGCATTTGTGTGGTTTGTTGCCTGTGTGACGGTTCATATGACCTTGTAAATTTTGTCGATTACTGAAAGTTTTGTAACATTCTGTACATTGAATAGGGCCTTTAGCCTTGAACTTTAACAGCACATGTTGTCGTAAATGATTTCTGTAGGGCTTAAAGGCTGCGAAGTGTTTTCGGCAGATTGGACAAGGTTTACTCACAAAGCTACAAGCTCTAGTGTGCCACGTCAAATCTTTGTCCCTGTAGAATTTTTGTTGACATTTTTGGCATTCGAAACTTTTATCATTTAAGTGTCCTGACGTTTCAGAATGAGCATCTAGTTCGGAGGGAAGATTATATTCAGATGAACAGGAAGAGCACTTATACTTCTCTTCCACCTTGGGACTCTTTCTTTTCATTAGTGGTTTTATAATTTCTTTATTTTCAGTATTGTCCTCCTTGTCATTGTCTTCAACTTCTGAATCCATATAGTCGTCAACAAAATCTGGATCGTTATCTTCATCTCTAAGAAAGACAAAGTTGGGTAATGGATAATTATTTGGATAGTAATTATTGTTTAATTTTACTCCATTGTATTAATTATATTAAATTAGTTTAATAACACACGTATTATATTTTATTTTTTCATAATTGCAAATTGATACTCACCGAGTTGTATGCCTAAATTTCTTTTCTGTCATTTGCAAGAATTCTTCTATCCTTAAATTCTTCATCAAAGACTCCTTCGCAGCGATAGCTGCTTTCCGTTTACCCAATCTTGCTTTTGCAGGAGTTGGATCCACAATTTTACCTTCGGAATCGAATTTCAGTCCTGAAAAGGAAAATCAATCAAGTCTATTATTAAAAAATTAATGTGGTAGAACATCGGTAAAAAAATGTAATTGAATTCTCATTCACGTTTGCGTTTTAGATTAATAAACCTTTAAAGTTAAATATATTTAAATAATTTTACTTTCGAGCAAAACGCGGAGAGTTTTTAAAGTAGATAATTTTAAATATGATGGGCTTATGTCTGATAGGTTTTCCATTTGTTGATTATGCCGTTTCATCTCTTCCAGGACATTATTCGGTGAAGTTGGTAAATTAGGGCTAGCGTTCTGGTCAGCAGAGTCCATAGAATCATTTTCATTTTCAAAACAATCTTCACTGTAAACTTGAAAATATTCTTCGTCTACCCCTTCCGTGTTTTCTACTTTGATATCCAATGAATTAGTAGGCGAAAGCCGTGACGATGATAATTCATCTTCATTATTGATGTAGTGGGTGGCACTAGTATCGTCCGACTGACCGTTAGACGATATTAAATCTTCTTCAATTGAGTTTTCAATAATATCTTTTTCGACAGTACTAATTTTGTGAGAAAGAGCAGTTAATCTGGTTTGAAGTATTCCGCTCGAAAATGTTTCTACAAACTTATCTAAATCCCTTTTAATTTCATTAAGTTTTTCTTCCATCTCCCTTAGTTGTTTCGACAAGTGAAAGCAGCTTAAACAAAACGGATACCATTTGTCGTCAGGAAGAACAGATTCCCAATCGAAAGAATTTGTAACTTCTACTCCAAGTAGAAGACTTCTGCAACATGCAAGAAGTGTTTGTTTGTAACTGACATCGCCGTAGTTTTGTCCTAGGCTATCGCCTATTTGAATTGTTTGGAAACAGACAATGCAGGAATGTTTATCCATTTTCAAAGTCATTTTTGTAAGTTATGCAAGATATATTTGATTAATGTCGTTATTCCTTGTCTTTGCTTCCATCTGCCAACTTTAAGATTCCCAGCTGTAATAAAAATACATTCAACGTTAAAAAACAAAATTTTCTACAATTAGCAATTTGACAGATAGACATTAAAAATTTTCACAGTAGTCTATAGTCTACCATTAAGTACATCTTACTTTAAAAAAATAACATTCCTTATATAACCATTATTAGCATAATAAATATTAACAGCCAAATTTCAGTTCCACGAAAATAGATTTGTTTTGAATTGATTTAGTAATCTGTAAACTTTTTAATATTGAATAATGTTTTATATACATACAATATTTGTTATTATCCAGGTAATAATTTAAAAACAATATATTGAGAATACTAATTGTAAAAAGTAAAAGGTTGTGTATTTCGTGTAATAATAATACAGATTTGATAATAATGATTCAAATACCTTGTGTGTCCCTTTATTCTGCCCATTTTATTGCATTTATGTGTTTCCTTAATTTGATTAATAATTTGATACTTATTTTTATTCTCATTTACGGCAACAGCTCCAATCCAACCAAGTACATCCAGAAATTGGTTTACGCTTCAATCTCCCACGTTTTTCTTGTCAATAGGCTGTGTACAGAACTTAGCTTTCATTGAGAAGACAAAATCAAAGTTTTATGGTAAAAATGGCAAATCAAAGTTTTCCCTGAATATTAGTTGTATTGCTGGCACCCAAATTACCCATTTTACCACTTTATGCCACAATATTTGTAGAGCAGTCACTTTATGGTAACCGTATGCATGTAATTATGTAATAAAAATAACATTGAATTGTTTAGTATTTTTGATTATTTCATAATTAAACGAGTTAAAATTATACAAATCTTTTTATGAGACTTTTCTCCGCCCTGCCCTGGTTAAAGCTTTAACTTGCGAGAACCTACAAAATTTTTCCACAGAATTAACCCATCCATACGACCATTAACTCCAGTATGCAAAATCAACAAACTGGATTGTGCACAAAATTTTTACAAAGATGTTTATTTAAATAAATCATTAAATGGACTGTAAAACTTAAAACACGGTAAGAACATCCCATTTTTACCCTTACTTATTTACACCCATCAAGTCATCAGCAGAGCTATTTATATAAGATAGTTAGGTGAAAGAGGTGTTTTAATGGGCTAAGGTACGCAAATGAGACTTCTAGGGCCAATTAACGTTTTACAGTATTTTAATGCAAATAACACGCACTTGTTTTCACCTTTTTTATCCATTTTAAACCTATAGCACCTAAAAACGTTAAAATCTATTTTTAACTTATTTTCCTATTTCAGAACGTTTTTGGAACCTATTTAGGCATCTTAGGACGTTTTTAGAACATATTTGGACATTTTGAACCTTTTTGGAATCTATTTCGGCAATTACAAAATTCTAGTTTTATGTCAAAATCTAAAATTGAATGAATTATTTGACTGCATTAATGCATCGAAACTTGCATCGCATAACTATTTTACCGGCTAAATGCCCTTTGTATTTGGTTAATTAACCTAATAAAGGTGTAAACTATAAACTATTTTTTGTTTCTCCTGCATTAATCAAAATATTAACAATCTATTCAACCTTTTTTGTCGATTTTAAGCACTCTTTTGCCTATCCTTTTTGAAGCTTTTGGAACCTACCTATCCTAGTCATCAGTATCAGTGCCTACACAAAGAAAACGTATCAACCGGTCTTCGATAAGTCAATTCGTAGAGAATAGTTTAGATTTAAGGTGCTTCCTTACCGCAGAGTATGCAAAAATATCATTGGAAGATTATGTGATTATGATATTGGTTTAAGCCTATATGGTTTTGCCAATTTAAGTCGGACAGTAAAAAGTGAGTGCTTTACAAAAAATACAATTTAATAACATGAAACCAGTTGAAAAATTTTGACATTTTATCGCCAGTCCGGAATAATGCCAGGGAATACGTTTAATGTACGTTGTGGTCAGTTTGGGGGTACTTTTGATGTGCATGTGGCAACTCAAAAAATAACCAACCGATTTCGATTTCGTACAATTATTGTTTCCTTTAAAAATGCCTCCGACATGACCTTTGAAATTTTGAATATTCGTTTTCGTTGGCTTGCAATCTTTCGTCAAACCATTTGCACCAGTTTTTGGAAAAGATGCTCACGGAAAAAATTTATTCTCCAAAACGACAACGTATTTTACATATTTACACGTCAGATTCAAAACCATTGTGTAAAATACTCATGGATTTGCTCGCTTTGCTAAAATACATCCGAAAATTGAAAAAAACAAGATCATGTCCGAGGTATTGAACCAATCTTTATTTTGTTTTTTATTTTGTATCTTTTCGTTGAGTCCTTTTTGACTTAGCTCCGTCCGTTCTTCGAAGCAGGAATTCACATTATAGAATTTACTAAAACCCAACCTTAAATTAAAGCTAATAGCTATTGAATTATGTAAGACTACGTCGACAAATACATCAGAAAATATTCTAGTTAAGATTGATAAATATCTATAAAATTCTGGGTATCTTCCTTTCCTGTGATGAAAGGGAAATGAAAAATATATTTTAGCCACACTACCATGTTAATTCATTGTATTGCTTAATTAGGAAACATTTATTTTGTTTATTCCGAATCAATTATTCCATCGAAAATGTAACAAAGTCTGGCTATTTCTTTAAAGGATAATTAACACACTTTTTCAAGTGCCTAGAGAGATTCTTTTTCCATTTACAAATGACACCACACCGAGGGCAGGAAACGACTCCATCCCTGTGACGTTTCTCACAGTTAGCCCGACGATGTCGATTGCAAATATGTTTGCCTGTAACAAAAGGAGAGGCAAAATTACTATATCAAAAATACTAAACTACAATTAAACAAGAAAGAACACGTACCACAAACGCTACATTGATGAAACGTCCAAGTGCAGGAAGGAACTGTGGAAGCATCAACCACCGCTGGTGCCGGAACATGAACTATATTGCATGTCGGCGATTTTCGTTTATTTTTGATGGTTTTACTACTTATATCACATTGTGAATTTCTCTTTTCTTTTCCTTTCCCATCCTGCGGTACTAAGTATTCATTTTGCTTTGGTTTTTCATTGATTATCTGCTGATTTAAACCACCAGATGTTTTCACATTTTCAGAGAATGTATACCCTTCACTGGAGTTAAAGTTCTTACTATGTTCGTTATTAAAGTTTTGTTTGTTCATTTCGGATTGTTCGGGTTGATAAGAAAGTGGCTCTTCTTTTATATCCAAATCTGAATGAGTATCGACCTGATTACCTGAAAATATATATAGCACTAATAATTAATATTATCACATCCTTTATATCTGGGCTATTTGGGGAACAACTAATTGTATTTTTCGTTTTAAGCTTTTAATTGTTGTTATATTTGTTTAGTTTCCGGAGTGTATTATAAACTGTGAAAGATAACGACTTAAAACATTTACTTTCATCCCAATGCTTGTACGTAAATCATCAAAGTACTTTCAACTTCCGCATTTAACGGAGGAAACAAACATAAACATGATACTATATCGTCTGTATCAACTGGGAAGTTTCTTCCCAGATTATAGGGGGGGGGGCGTCATCTTACCATTTTTATCTTCGCCAAGAGGATCCACTTCATCCCCCCGTTTAAAATGATATTCATCATCTTTGTGAACTGTAAATAGATTATCAAAACAGTTATCTGAATCATTCTTTACCCATTGATTGTATCCAACAAAATTGTTGGTGTCATATCGTCTGTAGTAGATGGAAAGTTTTTTAACAGTTTATTGGAGGGCTGTTCTTACCATTTTCATGTTGGCCTAAAGGATCCACCTCATCTTCCGGTGTAGAACGATATTTTTCATCTTCGCGAACAATAAATGGATTGTCAAAATAGTCATCTGAATCATTCTTTACGCATTGATTGTATCCAACAAAATTATTAGTGTCCACAGTGTCCCCATATAAAGTCGATTCAGCACTATTTATTATTGGATGTGAAAGATGTTTCGAATTCCCTGGAATTAATGTGCTACAATTGAGATTTTAACCTTGTGGACAAAATAGTACATAATCTTTGAAATTAATGATTTATGCATTAGCATTGGTTTAACTTCAGCTATAACTAACTTATAAAATGGGGATCACACATAAAACGAGATTTAAAAAGGATGTCGGAAACTTATGATCCACATAAACCACATAATCACAAAAGGTTTAAAGAATGTTGATAATCAAAAGTTTGGACACATCATTTTCGAATCTCGGTTTTTTGTAATGGAGTTCATGGTGTTTACGATGAACCTCATTCATGGGGTTTATGGTGGACTCCATTTTAAAAGTTGGACACATCTCTGCAGCTTAGTAACACAGAAAAGTCTAACCTTGACGAATAAATGACCTCATCGTTTCTTTTACTCTTAATTTGTCTTCGGCAAACAAGTTTTCTTCGGATGCTAATGCTTGGACGATTTGTTTTTCTAACTGATTCTGCACCATCTTGAACTGCTTTTGTAAAACCATCATCTGGTCAAAAATGAGTTTACCGTTTTGTACCAAAAGTGAACATGAAACACAGCAATCAATCCAGGAACAAGGATTGCCGTAATTTTCCAAAAATTTGCAACAGATATCTTGAGGTATTTCCAAAATGTTTCGAAACAAGAATACCGCATTCAATTGATTTTCCAACTTATCATCGTCACAAGCATTACCTGACAATAAAAATAATAACTGCAATTAAAATATTAACATAATCACTGTTGACGGAACATTCCAGTTAAAATTATCGGTTTTTTCTACCAAAAACCGCATTTATTCATTTACCTCCTTTACGATTTGTATTCAAACCAAAACTCTTGTCAAATTGTGGCAAACATTTATTGATGCACAACGAACATTGTGTAGCCTGCATTTCGCAATTATCATTTATTTTAAGATGATCAAACTTTGTATTAGTATTACAGGTAATTACTAATTACTAATATTATTGTCCAAAACCAAAATGTAAGAAAATAGCTGATTTGTTAGATTTTCCAATTCCTGTAGTTTACATATGAACGCCGCCCAAATATTTAATTGAATGAGTGACAGGGGCATTGCAAGAAAAATACGAAAAGATATTTTGGAACATGAATGATGTCAGTTTTCAATTCTGCTAATTCCGGAAGCGACTTTGCTCCCCTTTATTTTCAGTCTGGGGTCAGGTTTTAGAGATTTAAAATTTGTTTTCCCTGGTTTGTACATTCAGTTACTACGTTACTATGTAGGTACACGGCATACTATCAGTTGTATTTTCGCTTTCGTTCCGGGACAGACAATCTCAAAAAGGCATTTGCTTTGGATCAGCTGGAATTAATATGTGAGATAATCAGAAATATATTCGATTTTCGCGTGATCCTTTGTCAAAAATGATTAGTCTCAAAACGTCAAAAAAAAAAATTTTACATTCGAATCATTCTCCAGTCAAATTGCCTTTTCTTATGCAACTAAGTGTTCTTTTCTTAAGTAGGTAGCTGTTGACACGATTTCCAGCATTGATTCGATGAGAACGGCTTAATGAAATGTAATAAAATAAACATTTTTGAAATCCTCGCATATTTTTCTAGTAAACGTGAAGCTAACTTTTTTTAAATAAAATCCTGTAGAAGAAAAAAACTATCTTTTGGCAATGGGGGTAGTGCACTGGAAAAATGTTTTTTTACTTTTTCTCACAATTAGAAGGAAAAAATAATAATTATCATCTCCATGCTTACTAGCTTTTTTTCCTCAATTTTTTGGTACTTTTTGTAGCTTTGAGCGTTTCTTAAAAGTGTCGAAATCTGGCCTGGAAAATTTTCCATGTGAAAATTTGGTTAGCTCCTGCGACGAAAGTTACATAGAGTTATAAAGCGTCGCGGAAATCACCAATCAATATTTCAAAAAATTGACCATTGCCAGAGGGGTTTGAATTTTTGTTGAAATTTAAAATGGGGGGTTAGTTTTTGTTGACTAAAACTTCGCAAGACCCATAATTTCAATGAAAATATTTATTTTTTATATTTGAAACTTTGTACTTACAAACCAATTAATTATATCATGTTTCAACAAATGACTTTTATTGTTGATGTTAATGAAATGTTACAACAAAGTAATATTTTTATTTTAGAAAAATACACTGTATTTGTGAGTATGGTTATGTGGCGGTGTATAGCTTTATTATAAAATTATACTGAAATTTAGTAAAGAAGGATCTTAAAAGTATTTGCCGTTTGAGATTCAATTACTTTGTGATATATTAAAGATAGATTTGTGTCGGACCATTTCGCCTAGGACCTTGAAAACCCAGTCTCGCTGCAGGTTGTCTGGTATTAATAACATTTATTTGGCTTCGTATTT
Source organism: Tomocerus minor (assembly GCA_009936455.2). Taxonomy (NCBI): domain Eukaryota; kingdom Metazoa; phylum Arthropoda; class Collembola; order Entomobryomorpha; family Tomoceridae; genus Tomocerus; species Tomocerus minor. The sequence goes on from JAAAYG020035745.1 coordinate 10,163, forward strand.
ATTTTTCATGCTTATTTAAGTTGCCTGATCAAGAATACGATTTTCCACAAGTTTATGTGACATATTTCGTGTCTCTTACAAGTCATTGGGGTCTACAAAACATTTCACACACACTTAACATAGCAAAGCCTCCAGCATGCAATTTCTGAAGCACAACTATTGCAGCAGAATGAGCGAAGGTTTTTTTTACAAGTATGTCATTCATTCGGCTTTTTTTCAGTGTGTTTTCTTTCATGAACCCGTAAGGTATGTTCAGTAACGAAGCATTTGTCACAGTAACTGCATTTTTTTGCTTTTTCTCCAGTGTGTACTTTTTGATGGTGATATAAACCACTGTAGTAAATAAAAGATTTTCCACAAGCACCACATTTATGCGGCTTTTCTCCAGTGTGAACTTTTTCATGACGTTTTAAAGCTCGTGCACTAATGAAACATTTACCGCAGGTGTTACATTTATGTGGCTTTTCTCCGGTGTGTATTTTTTTGTGGTGGTTTAAGTTTCCGGTTTCGGAGAAAGTTTTACCGCAAATGTCACAAATGAACGGTTTTTCCCCTGTGTGGCTTCTTTCATGCCGGAGTAATTCACTGCGAGAATTGAATCCTTTTCCACAAAATTGACATTTACAAGGCTTATTTGCAGAATGACGTTTTTTGTGCTGAGCTAAATAGCTTGAAAAATGGAAAACTTTTCCACAAAATTCACATTTGTGCTGTTTTTTCCCAACAGGAATTTCTTTGCGTGACGGCGGTTGTCCATACTTATACTTGATAGTTTTACTACCTAATTCACAGTTTGAATTCCTCTTTCTTTTTCTTTTAGTATTTTGTGGCACCAAAGATTCATTTGGCTCTTCATTTACTCGCTGGTTTAAATCACTGGATACTTCGGTATTTTCAGAGCATTCATTCATTTCTTTGGAGCGCGTTTTAAAATTTCCAGTGTTTACTGCTGAACTAAGTTTTTGGTCACTCTGAGGCTGTCCAAGTTGATAATAAATATTTTCTTCTTTCATGTCTAAGTCAGAATAAGCATTGAAGTAACTTCCTGAAAATAAAAATAACATTAGGATCATATCACAGTTCTTGTGGCTTAGGTATCTCCTAAACAAGCAACATCGTAATGTATATATGCAGTTTAAATCGTACAAATTTTACCATTCAGGTGAAGTGGATCATCTTTTTTAGAATAATATTGATCATCTTCGGGCACCATAAATGGATTTTTAAAAGAGTCGCCTAACTCATTCTTTGCACATTGAATATGTCCCATTGAATTATCGCTGTCCAGAGTGTATGCCATTGAACACGATTCTTGGTCATTTATATTTGAAGGTGAATAATGTTTTGCCACTCCCGCATTGCGTATGCTATTTCCATTAGAATTCCCTACAATGTAACATATCACATTTTATTTTTTTTTACTTTGGACGAACAAAATCGTAAACAGTGGTTTAAAAGGATGGCTCACAGACATTACTAACCTTGACGAATGAATGACCTCATTGTTTCTTTTACTTTTAATTTCTCTTCAGCAAACAAGTTTTCTTCAAATGATAACTTTTGAATAATTTTCTTTTTCAACTGATTCTGAACAGTTTCGAACTGCTTTAGTAACAGCATCATCTGATCAAAAATAAGTTTACCATTTTGTACTAATACTGAACAAGAAATACAACAATCAATCCAGGAACAAGGATCCCCATAGTTTTCTAAAAATGTGCAACAGATATCTTGAGGCATTTCCAAAACCTTTTGAAACAAGAATATCACTCTCAATTGATTTTCCAACAGATCTCTTTCACTAGGGTTGCCTGAAAAAAGAACATTGAAATGTTAAGCCTAGTGTAATTTTTGTAAACGGAACATTTCAATTAATGACAACTCAAATTGTCGGTTTTCCAGAATTACACACACGCACGTATGTATTTACCTCATTGTGGATAATTACGCTTGCTACGATTAAAATTAAAATCAAACCATTTACCCAGTTTGGAAAATTGAGGTGAACATTTATTAACGCACAACGAACAATATGTAGCCTGCATTTTACAATATCAATTGTTTACAAATATTAAATGTTTGTATTTATAACTAGTTATTGATGAAAATGTCAGAGAATAGTTCATTTTCACTTTTCATTTCTGATTTCCTCCAGTGACATATCCATACACGGCGCGCAAATATAACATTGATTTAAGTGAGAGGGGCATTGCAATAATCATAACCATACGATGAGACACATTTCAGATCACCCCTTTAGAAATGCCAATCCCACAAGCCACTATGGACTCTAAAAGTTACTAGAAGGTGTAAAATATTTCCGACAAATGCAGTGGAACGGCTTTTCTCTTGTGTGAATTCTTAATTTATTTAATTTATTTAACTAATCCCATGTGACTCGTCGTGAGCCCTTTCCCACAGAACCGACATTGATAAGGCCTGTCCATCTCTGCCACATGAATTTTCCGGTGCTCCTCTAAAATTTCGAAAAAATTAAAATCTTTCTCAAAAATATCAAAGGCGCCCTTGGATGTGCCATGTCGATTTTAATTGAAATTAAAAAATTGTCAACCATTACAATATTTCTCTTTGTGGACTTCCATTGTTAACAGTCCTAGGCAAATTAGAGATAAGAAACCGGCATATTAGAAAACAGGGACATTGATAATATAGAATTCTAAACAAGCTAGCTTCAAGTAAACTCCCGATTAGAGATTTCAATGGAGTTTACTGGGAACATGGGTAGATAAGAACGAATAACAAAGGAACATAAATACAGAGAGTAGGAAATTGGAGACGCAGATGTATTTTGTTGATAATTCTTTAAGTTAGTGGAGTGAGGAAAATAATTTCCACTTGGAAGAATGCTATTTAGTTTTGATTAATCAGCAAACTTCGAAACCCACGGTGCCAGCAAATACCTTTGCCATATTTTAGTGTTCATAAAATGTTGTCTACAATTGCAATCTTCAAAGTTAAAGATGAGATGGAAACAATGTATTTCAGACCTCATACACGTTTTGACAGATATAATGATGAAAATATTAGCTTTAATATTTTTTATCCTAATTTTATTAGTGAATAATTTTTATGATGCTACTTCCTTGCTAAAATGACGAAGTAAGGAAATTTTTGTGTCACCATTTTATCTCCACTGTTCTCATATAACCAATAGAATATATAGCAGACATATTACAATAGCTTAGCAAAGTTTTATTCTGAAAACGTTTGAAAGGAAATTAAGTTCACTGATACTTACACGGTATGAAGACGTTTAACGATTTTTTCCCCGGCCTCTTCTCCTTCCTTATCACACAAAGTCTGAAATGCGGAGCCACTTTTGAAGAGTGCGACGATGTCCTCAATTTTGACTTGCCTTTCGGTCACAAACCCTTCAGTCCTACATAAATATACTTATGTACTGACTACAACATCATTTTACCGTGAAACAAGAAAATCAAGATAGATATGTTATTAATAATTACCGAGTAAATTCCTTGTACGGAATTACGAGTGACTCGTACTTGTTTTCAGCAATTCTAGCGCCATGCGCCACTTGCTCTGTATGCCAAGATCGAATCGAAGGCCTATTGAAAATTTTGAAAGAGTTTTAAACTGTTTTTAGTCATCAAAAGTCAAACCATTGTTTTTTCGCATTAAATATACCGTTTGAATGGCCTCATCAAGAATGGAGCCATTGGAAGTATTCCACTCGTAGCGAGGAAGCTCATAGCACATGAAAGCCATGACGCCGTTTTCACAGAGAACCCGCCGTCCCTCCTCGTAAACTTTGAGCAAGTCGAACCAGTGGGCTGCTGCACATGAAATAATCAGTTGAACAGATTCATCCGCCACGGGAATTTTTTCCGACAGAGTGACACTAATTACAAGTTTAATTACATTAATTAGAGTGAGGTAAATCATTTACACACACTAAAAATTCTCTCTTACTTATGCATAAGTAGTTGGGAAAATTACTGTAACAGTAGCAAAACGCCATTTTCT
>JAAAYG020035778.1:0-14163 GCA_009936455.2 Tomocerus minor
AAAATTGACATTTACCCTTGAACTCTGAAGGACATAAATGAACACTCCGGATAATTGTTTGGTGATGCTCTAACGCAAACTTCCAAATTTAATCCCGAGATCTATTACTCACTTTCTCGTAACTCTCGATGTTTCTACGTTCTATGCCTTTTCGAGTTATTCGAATTGGAAATACCTTCTCGTACCTCTGCAATTTCGCATTTTACCTTACTTTCCGAATTACTTTACCCTGTGAATGTGTCTTAACAATTCACAATTCAAAATTACCATTATTTATATTGTACGTGCTATGTATTCTACTGACTGAAATGTGACCAAATAACTACTAATTTTTGGATGTTACTTAAAATTGTAATGGAAACGATACGATTGACCTTACGCAAGTTATCAGACCATTTGAAGAATCCTTTCCCCTCGCATAAATTCTCTGTATCACGTCCTCTGTCGTAGTATGTCCACTTCTAGTTGGTGTATGGCACGGTTTTAAACGGATTATTGTTCTCTTGTCCCCACGGTAAAATTGATAATAATTTTCTGGATAACTATTTTTGCCTTCGGTTCCACGACGTTGATAAATTTTTCCACGCATCTGCTTGGTTTCTCCGCCTCGTAAAATGTACAACGTTGGAGTAACCTTATTTTTCGTCATCAACTGGAATGGTTGCTGGATATTTTTGCTTGGTTTCGTCGCCAAATGGAATTTGGTGTGACCTCTTGATAAAAAAAATTCTTGATCCTGATTTCGACAACACTTGAAATTTGTTCTTTACTTTTGATGGCAAAAAAAAATTCTTGATCCTGGGTTTCGTCACCAAATGGAAGGGGTTGGATCGCCTATTTCAGGAGAGTTTCGGTCGATTGGCCCTTTGACCTGGATCAATGAGTGGTGCAGCATGCTGGATGATGCGATGTGGGAATTATGCGTAGGCTGAATGACTGAATGAATAGCTCAGAACCAGGATTAGGTAGTGGCTTAATGTTATTTATTCTGAGAGAAGCGATTGTGAGTTTAGAGTAGTTATGGAAAATGAGTAGGACATAGAGTAGTGAGATAATTGAGATGGTATCAGGTCAGAAGTTAGGGAAGAACTGAGGATAGGAGTTTCGGTAGCTCCGATATGAGGTTTGGAATGTTGGGTGGAGTTGAGTGGGAGTTGCGTGAGATGGGTGCGCGGTGAGATTGTGCGAAGGAGACGAAGTACAGTCTCACACTTTGCAGCCGCCGAACTAAAATAAATACGGCTTTGCTCTCTGTGGTGATATAAATTGAAGTCGGAATTCAATTCGAATTCTTGTACTCGGGGCAGTAAATTGAAATTTGGATAAATAGGCTAGTACTTGCCCAAATGAGTTGTTTTATTTTTTGTTTATTGGTCATAAATGAAACATGCAAATGGAGTCTAAATGCATTTCAATGCTTCGCAATATAAGGAAATTATAGTTAATTATTTCTGTTCAGCCATTGGCCTTTTTAAATATAATATTAAGGATGTAGGAGGGGGGTGCTGGAGCGTTTTGTTTTTCAGTGTAGACAATTGACCTTTCTGGTACCGAGGGATAGTCGTAGAGGTTTTTCCAAAAAGTGTCTTCAAGTGCCAAAATAAGTTTTTTGTGGAGTGGGTAAAATGCATTGAGTTTAAGCAAAAGTATTTATTTCTCTGTTGTTTGAAGGGCTAAGAAAGGTCCTATAAGATTTTCGAAGCAATATAAATTATAAGTTGTCCTAAATAGTAGAAGCAGTGTTTTTATTTTTATACTACCGGAAATTATAGATACATAGAAGCAGTTAGATTTCCATAACAATTTGTTTCACTATAAAATTCAGTAGAAGCGGTATCAATGTTTTTATACTACCTATCAAACGTTTATTAGAAGCACAATAGATATTTTGATGTACCTTTTTTTACATTGACTATTAAAATGAACAAAAAGTGAGCGCGCGTTATCTCGGTAACCAGTGGAGCGATTGGGCCCATTTTGAATAGGGTTCGTATGCCATATGGGCCCATATGCAATGTTTATGCATAGTTTGGTCAACCTCCGTCATTGCGTTCGAGAGTTATCGTGCTAACAGACGGACGGACGTACGGACAGAATGTGTGATTCCATAAGCTCTCCTAGGGCCAGCTAAAACGGGCGGGCAAAAGGCGATGTATAATTAATATTGCTTCTATCAAATGTAAAATACTATAAAAAAGTAGAAAATGATTCATGCTGTGCTGTGCCATCAAATCGGAGCGCCGAATCCATACCGTATAATCTATTATTTAAAAAAAGGTAAAGTGGGGCAGTTTATACTCTGACATCTTGAAGGCCACAGCCAACTATCAGAGTGACGAAGGAATTTTTTGTATAGGACCGGTGAGATAGGAATATTTTAATAATTGTTAGGCAAGGAGCTGCGGATATGCACACAAGCACGGCATTCACATCTACTCAGACGCTCTATTACGGAGGTTCCGTCTTTACAAAGACTGGATACTGCTCACACCGACTCAACGCGAATCGTCCCATGCAAATACACAAGCCACATACTCCTTACCTAATAGGAAACAGACTGACGGATTAATGAAATTGAGACATGTGAGGAAGGGAAAGAGATGTTAAGATATCCCTCAATTAGTAGTAGAGCGAGGACTCGGGAAAAACCAATTAATATCAGATATTAATCTGCATGTTTTTGGAACATAAAAACCCATAGTCAGATATCACTGTTGCCGGGGGCATTCTCTACGAGAATCGAAGTTCAGACCCTGTCGAATAAGAATGGGAGACCTTAACCGCTGGACTGATGTGCCCCGGCTTATTAATTATATAGTACTCCTACAGCTCCTGTGTGAAACCTGACTTAGTCTAAACAACCCCCACTTTACTTTTACAGTGCTCCTGCAGATACTGATTCCTTCGTTTTGATACAGATTCTCTTATGAAACAGAATTTTAGCTTTCATTTTGAAGATAATAAATATGAAACGATTATTTTCTGTTGAACATTTTATTCGAGATTCTCAATTATAACTTACAGTAGTAGCATTAGTAGCAGTGTTATTATTGTGCTTCAGGAATATAACAATCGCTGCCCACTTGAAAACAGATCAATAAGGTTGCAATAATAAATTCGATTTGAAAATAGCTTATTTTATATCAGGTTGTAGCGATAATAGCGATAATTTATAAACGAATTAAGATAATCGATTCAAACTTTCTGTACGTCTTCTAGGGATAAGTTGTAGGTCTGAGAAGGTAAATGACATCAATCGAGTGACCCCTTAGGGGCAATCGCGTAGGTCAAACTTTCCAACTGTACCTCAGCGTAGGTAGCTGCTTTATAGAAATTCCACTCTGTCTGTCCGTCTGTATGTCATAAATTACCTCCGCTACTTGGTTACAGCCGTTTTTGCAATGGTTTATTATTACATTAATTACGTTTAATGATTAGTGTAGGAAACATTGACACATGTGACAGGTTGGGAACTTGATAAGCTATTTTATCTTTTCATTCGTTTCTCACCCACGCTCGTAATTTGAAGATTTTTGCAAAAATTTATATATATTTTTATTATCTTAACATTATCCAACTGCAAACAATGAGTGCAGGTCCTGAGAACCCAATATTACCAACTTTATTGAAAACGTTATCTCTAATAGGCTTGTAGATACTACAAAGATGTTATAGAACACTTACAAACTCAATGGTACAAGTTCTAATTGATTATCCTTATTATTGAAAACAGTGCACGGTTCAGTACAACACATATTATACTTCATTCCATTCATAAAAATTCTTGGGGCGATTATTAGTTATAGTAAATATGAATTTTTATTGGTTTTATTAAATACAACAATAATTTTCTACAGGCTTATTCTTTTCGTGTACATACATTTAAGAATATATTGACTTGCAAAGCATACTTTTACAGTAAACAGTATGCTAAGCTAAGAAACGCAATGGCAAATTTTTTTTATTTCTGTATTTAATGGGAAAAACAATGATATTTTTAATAAATATCTTGTAGTCTGAATGGGACAAAAAGTATTACATCAATGGTGTACAACATTGACAGATATTTGAAATGTATTGCCTCAAAAAGATGCATCCATTCCAACACATGCTGATAGTAATTTATTTATGCTCAACTATCGGAATAATACATTCCCACACTACCCAGGTCCCTTACTGCAGCACAATACACCACGATTATGTTGGGGTATGCCCAGGTGCTCTTACACGAGTCTTACATCAATTATTTGCGTACAGCAATCCCGTATTTACACTTATTTACACTCCCCGTATATACACTAAACTTTCGTAATTATGCGAGATTTTACACCGCCGTTCAAGCAATAATAGGAGTTAAGCACTAACTGGGTAGGTCTATCGTTTGAAATTATACGCAGTTCAGAGGCTCAGAGCATAAAATATTATTATGGTAATATGAGTACATAATAAATTATTTAAGTATGACAAATTCTACAGCTTTACGGAGAGCATCATGTTCATTGTGTGCGTTGCAACTACTTCCAGGAATGTGAATGTTGTCGATTTTTTCATGACGAAGAATGGTCCTATGCACAATCTCATTGTTCTGCAGCTTGCAACCAATTTTCGGATTTCTATGTTTTGATGTCTCTTTAACTCTTGAATGCATTGAATTGATTGCGTATTCACATTAGCAAGGGAGGGAATTATAACTACCTCAAGAATTAAAACGGCCAATGCCATAGTTGGCATAGCCAAATACGCTGGCATGGGAATTATTGAGTACATTTTAATGCTAGCAAAATTAAAAAGAATGTTAAGAATGCCAGCTACCAACAAAATAGTTGGTCCAAATGGGTACACCAACAAGTAATTGATGTCGAGATTCAATACTTTTGAGGCAGTGTACCAATGCATGACAATTGACGGATTTTCCTTTAAAAATCGTTCAGTCAAACGGAATTTTGGTGAAACCAGGTTTCTGGAAGCAAATAGTTTTAGAATAAAAACGGTGCTGACACAGTAGCTGATGCAATATTGAAGAATCAAAAGAATAGGAAACCAGGTATGAATGCCAAAAACTATAAAAAATGGGAGGATTGCAATACGGAGCAGGATAAAGTTAAGCTGACACATTTTTAGCAAATACAGGACAGGACTGAAGTCTAGGGTCAACCATGCAATCGATGCAAATACTGTTGTTCCAAGTCCCATACATGACATGAGTTGGAAAACAAAAACCGGGATCTGGAAATACTTTACAGTGTAACTCTCCGACGGGTGGACACATACTTCTGAAAACATATTCATTATTATGCATATATTTTGGTATTGTTTTAGTCTCTGCATGGCCATTTCATATATATATAATAGCCAATTTTTACTGAATATGTGTGGTAGAATTAGCAAAGCTATTGATAATTATGCTTATTGGACGCTCTTAAAAAAATCTACAGCCAACAGAAATATTTTACTGTATCAAGATAGTTTCACAAAAAATATATTGAAATAAATGCCATGAATTTCTTACCGTAGAATCCGTTGCTAAAGATGGTGGAAGAGTTTATCATTGCCACAAAATGGGATTTGTTCAACAACAGAACAAGGTTGAATACATGTGAGAGACCAAATATGACGAGGTTGATACTGAAACAGATAAACTCTTTGACAGACAACGTTGGTGAATATACTTGTTGAACCAGGATGAGAAAAATTAACAGATTAAATAAGATGCCAAATACAAAAGTAGTTAAACAACAAGCCCATTTTCTTTTCTTGGATGTTACACTTAACATTTTTGTTTTGTAATTGACATCAAAATATGAGGCGTAAAATAAATCTCCGTAAATCTGCCAAAAAGGGTGCATAGCAGCATTTAAAAGGTGGGCAGCCATGGTTATATTTTTTCTGTTTCAGACCAGGGATACGGTGAAAATGAGATCGAATTGAAAGGCGACTTAAAAGAAATTACAGTCTATATATCAATACCGGATCAATATTCATCGACTATATATAAAATATTGAATTCCTATGTTTAGTTATATCTCCATATTAAATTTTGTCATAAGATTGCCACCAAATGTTTTACCATAATGGAATATTAAATGTTCCTATTACGGTATGCCATCAACAGTTTGCTGACAAAATTAAGGTAATACAATAGCTCTAACTAAAGTAATGTATAGGATTGAGGTGCTATTATTTCAATTCCATTATTTTGCTATGTAAGTAAATAAATATAGAAATGTTCTTATGTTGTATACTGCAGCCTTTATCAGAATATTAAATGAAATATTTCACCATAATGGAATACTTAATGATCCTATAGCAGTATGTCGTGAACAGTTTGCTAACAAACTTAAAGTAATACAATAGCTCTAACAAAAGTAATGCATAGAGGATTGTGGTGCTATTATATGTAGCCGCAGCTGGCAGCTACATTATAAGATTGCCTTGAAGCTCTATCTATGTATGTATCTATCTATCTATCTGAAGCCATTTTTAGTTAACTATTTTGGTTTCTGTTTTCAATATTGAGTCATAGTGTTATCTGAATAAAAAAATCCAGAAAAATGGACGAAATGGCTCCACTCTCTCCACCCCCTACCCCGCTACATTGCTACAGCAATTTACAGCCGTTTGTTTAAATTCCATTATTAAGAAGCGGCCTCGCTTCTTTATAGCTTCCTTTTGTCTGTCTGTCCGTATGTCCCTACGTCCGTACTTACGTCCGTTTACACGATGACGCAAAAACGGATTAAGATGCTGAAGTCAAACTTTCAGGATATGTTCTAGGGGTATATGCGACAATCCCATTAGAAAATAGCCTTGCTCCGTCTATCCATTACCGTTCTGGGGATGGAAAATTTTTATGTCACCGACAATACATATGCCATATTTTTCTGTTTACGTATTTAAATCAGCAGCCAACCAAAATCGCAGGAAATAGGTCCACCGCCGCTTCTTTCCTACTCCGTTTAACAGGGTTTATTTTGCTCTGTAAGTAAATAAATGTAGAAATGTTCCTACGTTGTATACTAGTCTTTATCAGAATATTAAGTGAAATATTTCACTATAATGGAATAATTAGTGACCCTATACCAGTATATAGTAAATAGTTTGCTCACAAAATTAAAGTAATACAATAGCTCTGACTAAACTATAATGTATAAAAATGTGGTCCTGTTATTTAAATTTCGTTATTTTGCTTTTTAAGCAAATAAATATATAGATGTTCATATGTTGTATAATGCTTTCTTAACTTTTGGGCCCTATTATAATTTTATTATTTTGCTCTGTAAATAAATATCTAGAGGTTGAATGTTGTAAAATATATTCTTTCCCAGAATGTTAAATGAAAGAGCAAATATAATTAATCCTACAGTTTGAATTAGGGTCCATCTAAAAATATTTTCCCCAGGTAGTAATTATTGTTTTCTCTGATCAAAATAGTTGTGTACGACGTTTAAAAGTTTTAAACAAGTGCTCATACGTAATTTAAAAAGGCTGTCAATTGTTGAGCCAGCATAATAAATGCTAATCAAATAAAACCTTTTTTTTTGTCTTTAGTATATAGATCTGATTGCAATAAGCTGTTATTGTAAGTAGGCCTTATTGTATGTAGGTATTATTTCTTCGGTAAGTCTTTTGGTCCCTCCATTTCATCGGTGTTTCTGCAGTCGGTCTTTCCGCGTATGTCTTGCGACTCGAACTTAAAACCTAATAGATACATGCATATGCGTTGAAATTTATCTGTAGTTATATATTAGTATTAGTTTATATTATTAATTTAGTGCGGTACTATTGCACAATTTGTACAATTTATCTACTTTGAAACTTGGAAAACAATAATTTCAAACTATTTTCATAAAAAAACCTTTGGCATACAACCGACGACAACAAGAGGGAACTATTAAATTTTGTAAAGCTAAGCTAATAAGAGCAATAGGATAGGAATATTTACTTTAAAGAGTTAAAGTCACATAGTACTTCTCTTAGCCTACTAAATGGAACCATAAAATATGGAAATATTGTGGCTTTACATGAATGAAAATAAGAGTGTAACGAGTTAAGAGATTTTGAAAATAGATTCTAGATGTCTTAAAATCTGTAATAACTATTTCCTTGAACGCTGATATAGTAACCCCTTTAATACTTCTGACCATAGTAAATTTACAGCACAGTAATAACCAAAAAACAATTTTTACTTAATTTTATACTTTAAAACAATAAAATATATTTGGTTGGTTTACAAAATTACAAATGGGAAAATGTCTATGTGCTGATTTGACATAGGTATCAAATCAACCGTAAATTATTTTATAGGATGTTTTCATAACTTTTAAGTGTAAACAAACACAAATAATAAATTAGATTTGAAAATAGCTTTTATGCATGATAATATTTTATAATTCTTAATTAATTAATCTATGGAAAATAACCAAGCTGAATCGGTGGATATATACAGAAAAGAAAAATATATACCAGGATTGCATCCCATATCTGCAAAACAAATATAGTAAAAATTACCCAATGGAGGTAATTGGTCTTTACATAGGGGCCTGAGATGCAATTACAAATTTCTTTATCAATTTTCTGAAGAACTTACATCTTGCAATGGATGTAGCCCAAGATGTGGCTATTATATTGCTGTTAAAGGATTACCGTCAATTTTACAAAAACATTTATTCAAACCAAACATTAGTATTTAACTGTTTTATATAATTATTCATATATATCATAATATCGATTGAATATTACTGTATCTTAAAGGCAACTTCATTTTGAAGCAGTTAAATAAATAAATAATTACATATATCAGTTTGTTTTATATCAATAATAGCAGGATTTAGTTAATTATTATTATATTAATAACGTATTAAGATTAGTGTGAGGACATAAGTTGCAGGTTGGTAATTTGATACGTTTTAAAATATTATCATTCGTTTCTCACCAACGCTAGTAATTTGACGATTCTTGCAAAATAAATTGTATGCGTTTATTTTTTAACGCTGTCTACCTCAAAAAATGAGTACAGTTCCTGAGGACCAACATTACCAACGTTGTTCAATATGTTATCTCTAATAGGCTTATAGATACTACAAAGATGTTATAGAACACTTACAAACTAAATGGTACAACTTTTTCAATTGATTATCCTTATTATTGCAAGCAGTGCAAGGTTCAGTACAACATATTATACTTCATGCCATTTATAAAAATTCTTGGGGCGATTATTAGTTACAGTAAATGTGAATTTTTATTGGTGTTATTAAATCCAGCAATAATTTTCTACAGGCTTATTCTTTTCGTGTACATACATTTAAGAATATATTGCAGAGCATACTTAGTGAACAGTATGCCAAACTAAGAAACGCAATGGCTAATTTTTGTTATTTCTATACTTAATGAGAAAAAACAATGACATTTTTAATGAATATCTTGTAGTCTGAATAGGGAAACAAAAGCATTGCATCAATGGTGTATACCATTGATAGGTATTAAGACGGAAGGCAGTGGCTCTTTATGCAAATGTATATGACTCTTGCTGTTTGTCTGTCTGTCTCTCCTGTGTGTATGTGTCCTCCATCTCCCCATTCAGTCACTCACCTCACGTTTACTACAGAGAGAAACTAAAGGCCGCGTATTTCCTCTTGGTTGCATTTCATACGTTTACTAACGGTTTGTTTATACTCATAGTATCGAAATAATACAGTAGGCCTCTACACAGTGCCTTCTTGCATTACCATACACCACGATTTTTTGGAGTATACTCCGGTGCTCGTACACGATAACACGAGTCGTGTAAGGACACTTATTTGTATACAATCCCGTATTTTTCGCAACCGTTCAAACAGTAATGAGAGTAAGGCACTAAAAGCGTATATCACTACCATTATATGTTTACTACAGAGAAAAACTGAAGGCTACACAAGTTCCTTGATTAAATTAGTTTACAACAGTTTAAGTATAACAACGGCATTAAGGCAAAGTCTACAGCTTTACGGAGAGCATCATGTTCATTGTGTGCGTTGCAACTACTTCCAGGAATGTGAATGTTGTCGATTTTTTCATGACGAAGAATGGCCCGATACACAATCTCATTGTTCTGCAGCTTGCAACCAATTTTCGGATTTCCTTGCTTTGGTGTCTCTTTAAGTCTTGAATGCATTGAATTGATTGCGTATTCACATTAGCAAGGGAGGGAATTATAACTACTTCAAGAAGCAAAATGGCCAATGCCATAGTTGGCATAGCCAAATACGCTGGCATGGGAATTACTGAGTACATTTTAATGCTAGCAAAATTAAAAAGAATGTTAAGAACGCCCGCTACCAACAAAATAGTGGGTCCAAATGGATACACCAACAAGTAATTGATGTCGAGATTCAATACTTTTGAGGCAGTGTACCAATGCATCACAACTGACGGATTTTCCTTTAAAAATCGTTCAGTCAAACGGAATTTTGGTGAAACAAGGTTCCTGGAGGAAAATAGTTTTAAAATAAAAACGGTGCTGACGCAATAGCTGATGCAATATTGAAGAATCAAACTAATAGGAAACCAGCTATGAATGCCAAAAACTATAAAAAATGGGAGGATTGCAATACGGAGCAGGTTGAAGTTAAGCTGGCACATTTTTAGCAAATACACCACAGGACTGAACTCAAGAGTCACATATGCAATTGATGCAAATACTGTCGTTACAATTCCAATACATGCCATGAGTTGGAAAACAAAAACCGGAATCTGGAAATACTTTACACTGTAACTCTCCGACGGATGGATACAGGCTTCTGAATACATATTCATTATTTAGAATAGAAATTTTTGGCCTCTACAGTGCAAATGAATTAAAAATTTTAGGAGTGCCCAAGAGTCGAACTTGGTACTCCGGTTAACAGTGCGTACCAAGTTCGACTCTTGGGCGCTCCTAAAATTTTTAATTTATTTGCACTGTAGAGGCCAAAAATTTCTATTCTAAATATTTGTCAGTGCGGAAGCATAATTTCCAATTAAATTTCATTTCCTTGGCCGAGGATTTCTCTCAAACACATGAGTTTAAAATAAGCAGATAGCTTATCTCATGTATCTAGACTACGGAATGTAGTCTTTACATTGAATTAAAAAGCTCTAGATTACTATGGACCCAGGAGGGTTACTGGCTTAAGCGTCTGTCCGGTTAACAGTGCGTACCAAGTTCGACTCTTGGGCGCTCCTAAAACTTTTAATTCATTTCCACTGTAGAGGCCAAAAATTTCTATTCTAAATATTTGTCAGTGCGGAAGCATAATTTCCAATTAAATATTCATTATTATTAATATATTTTGGTTTTGTTTAAGTTTCTGGGCATTAAATACATAATAGCCAATTTTTAATGAATCTGTGTGGTAAAATTTGCAAAACTATTGATATTTGTGCTTATTTGACGTTTTTACAAAAATCAACAGCAAAAGAAATATTTTAGTGTATAATATCAATAAAAACATGTTCAAAGAAATGCCATGAATTTCTTACCGTAGAATTCGTTGCTGAAGATGGTGGAAGAATTTATCATTGCCACAAAATGATGTTTGTTCAACAGTAGAACAAGGTTGAATACCTGAGAGATGCCAAATAGGAAGAGGGTGATAGTGAAACAGATAATCTCTTCGACAGACAACGATGGTGAATATACTTGTTGAACCAAGATGAGAAAAATTGACAAATTAAAGAAGATGCCAAATACAAAAGTAGTTAAACAACAAGCCCATTTTCTTTTCTTGGATGTTACACTTAACATTTTTGTTTTGTAATTGACATCAAAATATGAGGCGTACAATAAATCTCCGTAAATCTGCCAAAAAGGGTGCATAGCACCATTTAAAAGGTGTGCAGCCATGGTTCTATTTATTTCTGTTTTTCAGACGAGAGATATATAAGGAATGAGATCGAATTGAAAGGCGACTTAAAAGAAATGGCAGTCTAGTTATCAATAGCGGATCAAAATTCATCGAATATATATTAAATATTGAATTCCTCTGTTTAGTTAATTACATCTACGTAATAAATTTTTGCCATAATGGAATATTAAATGATCCTATTTTACTATGTCGAACACAGTTTGCTAACAAAATTAAAGTAATACAGTAGCCGTAGCTAAGTAATGTATAGGATTGTGGTGCTATTATTTAAATTCCATTGTTTCCTCTTTAAGTAAATAAATGTAGAAATGTTCTTATCTTGTTTGCTACAATCTTTGGGTTTCAGGCTAACTGCCACCAGGCTAACTGTCACCACGGCTAACTGCCACCAGGCTAACTGCCACCATGGATAACTGCCACCATGCAGGCTAACAGCCACCACGGCTAACTGCCACCACGGCTAACTGCCACAAAAAGGGATGCGCTACAATTTTTTTGCTCCTCCTGCAACAGCCAATCAAATCGCGTTCTTCCATCCTTTGCTCCAAAAATAAATTGATTCATAAGTTGTCACGCCTTCTGATTATAACAGACGGAAGTTATTAAATACATCTCCCACACTCGTCATTTATGCGGGACAATTAGCCTTCCACTCCGAAATTCGTCACGACAATGCCATGCTAAATCATTATGCTAAATCCCTATGTTTAATCCCCAAGCTAAATCCCTATGCTAAATCCCCATGCTAAATCCCCATGCTAAATCCCCATGCCAAATCCCCATGCTAAATCCCCATGCTAAATCCCCATGCTAAATCCCTATGTTAAATCCTTATGCTAAATCCTTATGTTAATAAATGCCCGTCATTATTTTCAAAATTTGGACGAACCTAACCTAAAAGAAAATAAACATACCCTAATATCTAGTCTTTGTATTCCTACCCGTCACTTGGGTATGGCGGAGAGGAAGATGCTACGTTAATATGCCTTGTAGGGGCGACCATTTTATCCTAAATGCAGAAGAGGCACCAACGAGATTCGATTGACTGTTGCAAGAGGAGCTAGGAATTAATAGCTCCTCCCATTTTGTGGCAGTTAGCCGTGGTGGCAGTTAGCCTGGTGGCAGTTAGCCGTAGTGGCAGTTAGCCTGGTGGCAGTTAGCCTGGTGGCAGTTAGCCACTGTGGCAGTTGGCCTGGTGGCAGTTAGCCGGATACGCAATCTTTGCAGAATACTAAATGAAATATTTCACCATAATGGAATACTTAATGATTCTATCCCACAATATCGTAAACCAGAGAAATGGTAGTAGAGATCTTTGTCGTGAACAGTTTGCTCACAAAATTAACCTTATACAATATCCAATACAAGTATTATTTATCCCTTATTGGATTCTAGCTCTAATATAATTTCATTATTTTACTCTGTAAATAAATATCTAGATGTTAGATGTTGTATAATATATTCCTTCCCAGAATGCTAAAAGAAAGATAGCAAGTATAATTAATCCTACAGTTTGAATTTAGTGCATATCTAGATATAGTTTCAAAATGGTTGTATTTGACGTTTAAACATTTGAAACAAGTGCTCAAACGTAATTTAAAAAGGAGCTCGCCTTAGGAGAGTTTATGGAATCACACATTACGTCCGTCCGCCTGTTAGCACTATAACTCTCGAACGCATCGACGAAGGCTCACCAAACTATATGCATAAACATTGTATAGTTTGATGACGAACCCTATTCAAAGTAGGCGTAATCGGTCCAAGGGTTACCGACATATCGCACTATTGCTTATTTTAATAGTCTATGTATAAAAAGGTACATCAAAATAGCTATTGTGCTTCTAATAAATTGTTAATAAATAGCATAAAAATATTGAAATCCCTTCTACCCAACATTAAATTTTATAGTGAAACAAATTTTTATGGAAATCTTACCGCTGCTATGGATTCATAATTTCTAGCAGTATAAAAATAAAAACACTGCTTCTCTATTCAAACACAAATCAAATGCTTCAATCAAATGTAAAATGTAAATAGTAGAAAATGTTTCTATTAGATGAAATTAATACAGAAGTATGTTCATACTTTTACTGGTAAACTGTTACTACTATTTCTAGCAAATTTGAATTTGTGGTAAATTTGTTGCTTAATGTTTTAACCAAATGTTACATATTTGATTCTAATACTACTTTTTAGTTGTATACTATAAAACTAACGGCAAGCCGTAACAGAAAGCTCGCCCTAGTAGGGCTACCCTGTACACAGCTTTACGGAAAAACAT
>JAAAYG020035789.1:0-14159 GCA_009936455.2 Tomocerus minor
GGCATTTTGTTTCCCACTTTTCCCACTGGGAAATTGGGAAGCTTCCCACTTTTCAATTTCCCAGTCGAAATCATGATATATACACTTGAGATTTTCCTTTCTCAGTAGCAATTTCACCGATGAGATATTTGTTAATTTTATTATGTATAAAGTGCAAACTATTATTAAGATCCATAATAATTTGCACTTTCATGAAAGAAATAATAATAATGTCAAAAAGTGCAGATGTTGCAAATATGAATTATTATGTTCACAGGAAATCCAGTTGAGGTAATTCTATCTTTCATTAACATTTTGGCTTACGCTTACTTGATTTATGTGCAAAATAAGAATATGAAATACATACATTCTTCATTTATTACCCCATGACTGAAGTCTGCCTTAAATTATGACATTATGAGAATGGGTATGCTTCAAGATTAGAATACAACGGTTTCCGTACATCCTTTTTGTTTAGCTAATTTTTGAAACTTTTTTTTAGGTCTACTACTATGGGACTCAGTATTTACTTATAGCCACGTACGTACTTTTATTTATATGCATGATCTAAACAATTTATTGTCACGGAGTGAATAATTTCTTCTGAGTTGTGCAAGTCGAATAATTACACGGAATATAAAAAATAGCTAATTATGTCAACCTACATCTTTTGTTTGTCATTAAAAGTTGCAGTTATAATTGAGTCTTGTTTTTTAACAGAGGATTCATACCAATAACACTGGCTTTGGCCTATATTTATGTTCCAGTGTTTTTCAAGCTACAATTAACATCTGCTTATGAAGTGAGTCTACTATACTTATGGATATCACGTTAAAATAGTATTATTATATATACTTCGGTAACTTGTTCTAAGATCCATACTCACTCCATATACTTAAAATTTGAAAACTTTCAATCGTGCCTGGGCATACCTGATGATTGAAAATTCATTCCTATGAAAAAATGAGACTTTTATTTTTGCGTTCTTAAGGAATCAATATTATTTTTAACAGATAAAAATGGATTTCTTATTGTTATATAATAGTATCTTGAGCTGAGATTTAACAGAGCAACTCGAATGGTGCTGTCGGTGATTTCACTTGTGTATTTGGTAAGTTGTTAAGTACATTTAAACTAATCAACTTTAGTAAGCACCTAAAACGATGTGCAGTTAAAATTAAAATATGTTTTTGTTGAATTAATTGTTAATGAACGCATCCAAGAACTGCCAAGAACTGCCAAGAACTGCCAAGAAGTGCTTAGATACTTTTTGCGTCTAGAAATCCTTACATTTCTGATAAAATTGTAAATAATGTATCGTTTTGTGTACATAGTTGTTGAACACTAAATTATCTGTGAGATTTTCAGGTACTCCTCATGTCTGTGTGGGTTTATGCTCCAGCATTAGCTTTGGAACAAGGTACAATTAACTAATTATTTTTCTGGAGTGAACTAGGTGTGCTTCCGTTACTTCATTGTAAGAGTATTAAAAATAATTAATGATCTCGTATGTATTTTCAGTTGCTGGTATAAACGTTCATCTCTCAACTGGATTAACATTCATCGTCTGCATATTTTATTCAGCTTTGGTAAAATTGTTTTGGCAATAAATGTCTGTGCAAGAAAAAATATGTATAAAAACTCCTGAAATTAATTGTCTACGATTCTGACATTTTCCAGGGAGGACTGAAAGGTCCTTTTCGTTTTCCAATAAATTTCACTTGATACCCTTTCTCTCTGTACTCCTCGCTCCCTCGCGTTTCACAAGGAGTAAAGTTTTATAAACGTAACTAACATAAGTAGCTGATTAAAGCAATTAAAATTGAAGTTACACATAATATGAAAATATGTCAATAATTCTGTATATGTTATATCTCAATTACTTGATAATACGATCATAAACATTTACTTCTTGAAAAATCAATAGATTGTAAATTGTAAGACCGCCTTAAACTGAATAGGAAGCAATGGTGTTAGGAGTGAAAAGTTTGTGACTTTGAGAGTTTGAAAGGGTATTGAGTGAAATAATATTTGATCCCGTTGAATTTCGTAGCGGTTCTTTGGACAGGTATCTGATTTTAACGAAATGTTATATTAATTCATTATAGTTTGTATGGAATTAGAAGAGATCTATTGAAAAATATTGAACTTTTTTTTTAAATAGATGCTCTGCAAGCGACGTTAATGTTAGTGTCACTCTCTGCTGTTGTCGGAAAAGGCATAAGTGACGTAGGAGGAATGGATGTCGTGTGGGATAGAGCCCTTAACTCAAGCCGTGTCGAGTTTCTTAAGTAAGCAACTGTAGACGTAAAATTGATTTTATACGGTAACAATATATTATAGAGGTGTGAAATTAATGTAGTAGTAATTTTCTCTTAAAATTAAATTATTTAAAGTTTTGATCCTGATTTACGGACGAGACATACATTCTGGACTGGAACAATCGGAGGATACCTAATGTGGATACCTGTAAATTTCTCTTTACAAAATACTAATAATATTATATCATGATTCATTGGATTTACTTAAATATTTTAATTCTGGTTAATATTAATCTCGTTATTGGTGACTTTACTGAATTGTTACTCTTTATATTTAGCTGTATGCTGCTACACAGTCGCAGATACAAAGATATTTGTCGGTTAGCTCCCTGACAAAATCTCGCATGTATGTTACCACTAATTACGTATTGCTTGAATTCTTGGAGAAACATGATATATATTTATTTGCATTCTTATTGATCCTACAATTTTACATTGAAATTTGATTAGGGCTCTACTAATTAATATGGTAGGCTTGATAATAGTCATTTTCCTATGTTTTCTTGCGGGTCTGGTAACATACGCCAAATACTACGACTGCGACCCTACTACTACTAAGGTACAAAAACTTATGCTTATTTTTGCTCAATAAAATATAATCATCAAAATTTAACCAATTTCAATGAGAATTATTTACATCTATTTTTCTCTTACACAAAGGAAGTAGAAAACGCTGATCAGTTGCTTCCTTTGTTCGTTATGCAAACTTTAGGGGAGTACAATGGTTTGCCTGGTTTATTTGTAGCTGGGATAACTGGAGCTAGTTTAAGGTTCGATAAAAACAATTTATAAATTATGAGTTTATTTTGAGGCAACGCCTTCAGTTCGGCTTACTTAATTTCTATATGAAATGTTTTAGTTCAGTATCAAGCGCTTTGAATGCTCTTTCCGCAATTGTAACGGAAGATTATGTGAAGCACTGGAGACCTGACACATCAGATTTGCAACTT
Source organism: Tomocerus minor (assembly GCA_009936455.2). Lineage (NCBI taxonomy): Eukaryota > Metazoa > Arthropoda > Collembola > Entomobryomorpha > Tomoceridae > Tomocerus > Tomocerus minor. Next base: position 3,251 of record JAAAYG020035789.1, read on the forward strand.
TCACGAATTTCCAAAATGGTGTCCGTTGGAGGCGGAATACTTTCATTTGCCTTCGTTTTTGTGGCACAGTTAATGGGCGATATTTTTCCTGTAAAATTAAATTTTCCTCTTCTAATTCTAAAAATGTGATTTGTAATTGTACAGAAAATAATGGTTTTAAAATTGTTGAATTTAGATCGCACTGACCATGGTAGGGATGTTTCTTGGACCCACTTTAGGTGATTAAACAGGAATTGACTTTTTAAAATGATAATTTATCTTAAACCTCTAATTTTTTTCGCTAATTAGGAATTTTCACACTTGGAATGCTTTTCCCATGGGCTAATACTTGGGTAAAATTAATCTCAGCAAAGCTACAACTTTAACAAGTTTACTTTTTTCTCAATTTATTTATTTATTATTTGATTGATTTCAAAGGGGTCTTTGTCAGGAACGATATCTGCGATTGTCCTTGTGTTGACTATATCCGCAGGCTCAATTATTGAATCGGATCGAATTCCGAATCAAAAACTTAGTTTGTCTACAGATGGATGTACTAATGGAACAGACATGCTACGATTCGAAGAATTATTCCGAACAAACGATGAGTGGAAAGATAGTGATGATAGCACGCTTATAAAAATCCTGTCCTTAGCTCCGACATGGTATCCTGGCCTAGGAAACATTGCTACGATTGTTCTTGGACTCATATTTAGTGCAGCAACAATTAGATGGCAAAATATTGAACCTGTCAATAGAGATTATTTGAGTGAACCGATTTTGTCGCTTTATGAGTCAGTACTACCAGAAAAATTTATAAAAGGTTGGGTGCAAACCAAGGAAAATGAAAATATTAAAGAAAAGGAAAAGAGTCCGCACTTGTGGTTGCAGGATTACAAAGAGTGACGAAATAGTGACTTTTAATTGTTTGCAGTAGAAAATATCACACTCATCAACATAACTTATTAATAAATAAGAGTAATTACTATCAGTTAAAATAATTATGATGTTACAATTTGACCATTTTATTAATGATTCCATATTATATTACTCATATTAGACAGTTTTCATTGGGTATGCGGTATGCTTTTCCATTTTCTCATGTATAAACCAAAAAGAGTAGGAAAATAAATTTAAAATATTAAGGGACACATGCGCTGGGGTTGTAGTTGTGATCATGAATTTTCGCCCTTAATCCATTTTCTAAGCACACCTTGACCTGTGTGATCTACAAACCCATTTTGCAATACAGTCCAAGTATGAACCTACTCCTGGCTCTAATAAACACTATTGGGTATCTACAAAACATTTCAAGGGAATTTTATACTTAGCTGAGTACATACCTAGCATATAGAATATAAAAACTTCTATAAAGTTACTACAAGTAGCCGGAAATTTTTAGTGATAATTTAAGCGTCTGTCGGAGAAGTTTGATTTTTTTCGGTCCATTCGCTCAAAAATGAATTTTTACTCTACCACTGCCCTAATATATTTTTATATATCTGCGATGATTCTCCTAACTTATATTTATGCAGGTTGTGTATTTGCCCTGCCCACTCAGATAGGTAAGTTTAATTCATCTTTAAAAAATACGATTTTCTAAACTCTAAAACCAGACAATAATCTTGTATTGTTTTTGCATCCTTTTAAAAGAGAGTAGCTCATCTAAGGAAACATTCAGAACTATTTCAAGTGGATACACACAACTCAACAACAACAGAAAACAAAGTGACGGAATTTCCGGAAATGTTAGAGTAGCAGAATCTCAACAACGGGGAATATCACCACGATGCCTCTTTGGAGTTGACTTTTTCAATTGTGGATATTATGATTACTACTACTATTACACAGATGACGATGATCAAGGTTATGACTACTACAATCCGAGTAGTGACGACTCTTTCCAGGGCTACTACCAAGATACACCCTACTATTAGTAGTAATCTTTGATAAAAACTATTACTCATTTTCATACATAGCCAGCACATATACTTTCGTCGGATTTTCATATTTATTGTCACAATAATGTAATGATTCAAATTCAACGTGTAATTTTGTAATAAACGAAACGCAGTATTCATATATTAACTACAAATATCTTGATCATTACTCATTTCATTACAATTATTTCCTAAAAGACTGATTCCTACATGACAGATATCAACAACGGAGGCAATAAGAAATATAAAATATTGTTCATCCGTGATTCATTTGTTACAGAAATTCATTAGTCAAAAAAGAACCCAGAAGTTAGCTAAGCAAGTAATAAAAGATGGTCAAAATGTTTCCTTGAACTTTGTTTACGGAGACCGTTCCTCGAACAGGTATGCGGTGTAAGGGAGTACCTTTATAGCAAGGGTACATACATAGTACATCTAATATTCGATCTCTAACACACCTTTTGCATCGCAAAGCTTTGCTTGCTCACCTGGAGTAGGGATTTCCAATAGATGTTATTGTATTGGAGGTATTGTTAGTTTTGCTATGATGGGTATTGTTAGTTTTCTTCGGTATAAAACCCTTCTTCCTCCGGAAAAGATCTTTATTTCTGTTCAAAGAGTCTGACCAGCAGCTTTGGCTCTGACTTGTAGATGACTTTTTTTTCTAATTTTCAAAACTTGTAGAAAAATGAATTTTATTACGCATAAGTTACCTCTAGTTCTAATTTTTATATTTGTAAACGGAACTTTTTGTCCTGTTTATCCCCTTTCTATCATAGGACATCAAAATGAAAATCCGAAATTGAAAGGTGACATAAAATTACACTTATCTGTCTATTTTCATGTAATTTCAAATATATTTCTGTGAAAATTACAGTATTTTGTGTTTCTAGATTCCAGCAGGCCAAGATTTTCCTATTTTGATGCTGCAGCCAGTTTACCAGTTTCAAAAGGAAAAGAACTGCAGGACACACTAACTCTTTACAAAGATGGAGATGGGCCGGAGAATGTATGGCGCACTGACAAAGGTACCTACCTGTAATCCAATGTAATTTGTTTAATTTTGCGTCCAAAAAAATTCGCGATAATATTTTCTTGAGAGCACAATTTAATTTGTAATCTTTTTCTACAGGTGACACAGTGAGGATTATTCCTCTAGCTAAGTCTGAACTGGAAAGATTAGAAACTCCACAATTTCATGAGCCATCATTCTTAAGAGGAGAGGAACCTCATAAATGCAAAGCTAAAGACGCTCGGCACCACATTCCTTCTCATGGTATTTAATCATTTTTCCTACATTTTAGTAACAGTATCCTTATGCTTCTTGGATTCCTAGACTCTAATTTTTGCTTTTTCTCTTGTAGTGTCAGACGAATCATCAGAATTAGAAGAAGCAGCCAAAAGGGAAGCTGAACTTAAAGAAAAATTAAAGAATCGTAAGAAAAGCTTGAACTTGTATCAACTATTTTATACGTACTTCCAATTTGTTCCAATATTGAATATTTATTGATAATTAATTTATTGACTTATCTGCAGGTGTATCCAAAAATTTGCCTCTCGTGAAAGTTTCTCGCAATGCATATCAGACAATGAATGAAAATGGAAGGACGTTTTTCGGACTGTTCGGTCCTTCCCGCCCACCACCACCAATGTATGGACCACCTGGACCTTATTATGACCCTTACTTTGATGGACCCCCTCCACCCCCATATTACGGACCTGACCCTTACTACAGTGATTCTTACTATCCTTGGTAATTTTCAAATCTCAAAAGAATTGTAATGCACTGCTAACTAACACTTATGTATACCTGAAAGGCAAAATATTACATGCCCACCAATCCTATGAGTTTCGTTTGATAAAAATGTATTAAATATTCACTCTATACAATTTGAAATTGTACAAAAGTAGATTATTAGTTGTATCTGATATTGATATAGAATATAAATGTTAAAAAATGTTCTTATTGAAATGAAATGTTATTGATATTAAATTTTGTCTGCAGGAGTACGGTTTTTGAAATAATAGCAATAACAATTTAATTAACAATGACATATTTTTGACTGGGCAATAAACATTGTAACTTATTACTCATCACACGTTTATAATTCGTTGCTACCATCTGAGACTCATTTCATTTTTTCCATGTATCAATAATATATTATCCACAATAAGCAAAAAGTTTTATGCATAATCATCACAGAGTTGAAATTAATTGGCGTATACTATTGCAATCATGTAAATATAGTGAGTAAATAAAATGGGATTTATATAATAAACTAGTTATAAACATTAACTTACATATTCTGATGTTTTCTATTCATTAAAACTTTGTACTTGATCATAAGTCTCTTAAGTAGTTAGTCCCTATCATCAATATGCTAGTACTAGTCTGCATCGATCTTTTCTTGCAAAAGCATGTTTATACTTCCCATCATACATATTTCAATAATCAAATTAAATTGCTCAGAAAATGACTCAAAAGTGGCTCATCCATATAATAATGCTATGGATTCAACACAAGAAGCCTGAATCCGGAAGCCAGACTAAGAATTTCCTGTGGAAAAACCTGAAAACAGCGATTATCAGGATGACTAACTAAGAAGGCAATAATGGGCCCTTATAAGACCCTATCCATCAGGCATATACTTACAGTCCCTACAGAAGAAAAAAAAATCACTTGTCATGAGCAAAACAACACGCTTAAGCTTAGCAGAACAATGTACCTGAAAAATAGAGTACTTGAGAATGAAAAGCATGAAGGCTTGACCTTGAACTTGTTTTTTTCTCCGATCTCTCATCCTCAGGTATTGAAAGATACTCGCTCATTGTTGGTAAATCTCTATCATCTTATCTATATTATGTGACACTTGACTACATTTTACGTGCTTTTTAATGGAAATTCATAGCAGTTTTTCTCATCCAAATTAGGTCATCTTTCCGTTTTTAATGGGTAGCTATCTATTCTTAGTTTTCTAATTTTTACAGGTACGTAAGCAATAAATGATGTTATGTCTGAGATTCCGGAAATGAATTAAATATCTGCAATGTTTATAATAAAATTATGAAAATTATTACCGACAAAGATGATACACGAACATAAATAATTAATGAAAACGGTAAAAATGATTTTACTTTTGATGTAGGTACTAAGTTCTGCTTGTACTTGGTGGTAATAATTGTAAAGAGTTAAACAAAATGATTTTATATGTTTCTTTTATTGAAACTGCTGATCTGTAAAATATTCCAGGCTAAACGAATAGCGATAATCCGGATCGAGAAAAATCGACAAAAGCAATCAGTTTAGAAAACCATTCTGATGCAACACTAAAGCCCAACACTTTATACCTCTGATAACTATAAGTATGCACTTACATATACTCAAGTATTAAGTATAGAAACAGAGTTACAGATATGTAGAAACCTTGATGAGACTTGTCAGAAATTGCATTCCTTAACACTAATTGTTGTGGCAATTAACGATGTGGTTATAAATGCTTGGCTTTTTAAAAATTCTGGCATTTACAATTCAGTTTGTGTTCAGGATTTTCCTTACAATAAATATAAACACAAAATGATGTCATACCTCAGATTTGGTTTCACTATTTTGTTTATTTCGAGAGCTTCAATCATCGGTAAGTTTGATAATTATTGTTAAAAAACGAATATCAAACAATTTTTCGGAACAATTTAGTATACCTTAACACATATTTGTATTAGGTACCTAATTAGAAATTAAAAAATTTCTGATTTCGACCATTTCAGATGGACATAAATTGCCCACAAACAAAATACGAAGATACTCAAGGACTATTATTGCGGGGGGAATCATACCAGAAGGTTAAAAAAAATATTTTTTAGAATTTTTTGATTAAAAAGACAAACAGCTATTTACGTGCCGAATCATTGCTATTTCAACCTGTGGCAAAATCTAAAGAAAAAATGTTGTAAATATTTTAAAAGCAGTAATTAGGTTGTTTCATTATTATAAATATTGTCCTGAAGAGCTTCAAATAATTTTTTAAAGCGTTTACTACGTGTCGAGAGTTTAAAAAATTTGTGTATTGTCAATAATATCATATGCATTTTTTATGATGTAATATTGTGAATGATTCTAATTGCAGGTGATGGCAACTACAACCATTATAATCGTCTGCCTCAACATAATGGAGCACAAAATGGATATTTCAACCATATTGACCGTCCCAATGATCCCTATTTATCGAATACTAACAGTTACGGAAAATATCCCGGAGGATACTATGAAAATGAATATTGGAATCACGAGAATCCTTTGAGAAGTGCTTGGGAATGGATAACTGATGCTTTATCGTATTGTTTCTCCTACAATCACAATTCTGGATATAACAACTACTACCACTCAGGCTACAATCGTCAAGAGCCAATGCGGGGAAATTCTTTGAGCCACGGACTACTAAGATCTGAGGATTAAAAGAAATCCGTGCATTTCTGTATGCTGTATAATAAATCTAGGGACACTCACATAATTTAATTCAGTGGTGTAATTGAATGCGTGGGAGTACTCATATTGATTTAGAAAATTTTCTCTACTATATACTCACCATTATTACTTAATTTGTACTGAATAGCAATAATTTTGGGCATGTTTAATATTAGATTTAAATTAGATAAATAGCTCATCCCATTTGTATTTGTTTTGAGATTTAATAATAAAAAAAATAAAGAAATACCTTTGTACTTGCTACAACTATCTAAATATGACACATGACAAATTCCATCTCTTTGATGCTACTGAGGACAGATGATCCATTTCAAGGTAATGAGGATTTCCTCAGTAAAGTATAAAAGAGAAGTAAACCTGAGTAGCTGCTTCAATACTGAAACTGGCGTTCTGCATGCTACACATTTCTACACCTTTTCTTATTACATGAACTTCATGTGGTGGTTGATCCATCAATAGGGAAATATGAATTCTAATGTTAATATTTTCCTGACCTTTATGGTATTCACGATTTTACTAAAAATTAGCGAATCATTGCCTTTTCCTCCGGAAGGTTATGCGTTCAAGAAAGTCAAATGGGGTGTGAACCAAGGTATGTCTCCTTCAAAAATTAGTCAATTGAAACTCATGAATTCAATGAAAAAAATTAATTCTCTTAAAACTCATTTCATATTTTATATTAATTTTCTAGAAAGGATTCAGCTTGTACCTAGGGAAAATGATGAAAATGAAGAATACTCAGAATTGGATATCCCAGAAAGTAATATACACCTAAATAAATTAGTTATTTTTTTGAATTTCAACATAATTGACATAAAAGTAACATAATCGACAATAAATTGTGTTTTCATTTCTATAATTTTTATAGGTTCTTGTACTTGTGGACACTGTGGAGAATGCCAACGGAAAACGGTACGTTAATAATAACGTTTAAATACAGATATGGTTTTGTTTTCTTCACAATTATAAAAAGGTAATGGATCGCAGAGTGGAGTACCTACGAAATATTTAATTATTTTATTTTAAATGTGATATTAATTTCAGGTCTTGGATATTTTACAATATCTTAAGGTAATTGGAGCATCTCAGGATCTCAGTGTCCCTCCCTCTCAGGATCTAAATGTCCCTCCATCGTTTTATGACCGCTATGGTCAGGGTCAACCAAACTTTCAACAATATTTTAATCTTCACAAAAATATCATCTCACCCTACACCTCAGGCTATTATGATGCTGTTCAAGATCCCTATCCTCCTCTAAAAAATTATTTTCAATATTTTTAATAAAAATAAAATTGGCTATCGTCATTGTGTAATTTTGTTTATGAATAATTCTATCCTAGAATTCATTTGTAATTACAATGGTATCATGAAATTTTTGGAATGTATTGATTTTATCTGTTAGTCTAAGAGTAGCGACTATTTTATGTTCTGAATAAATGTACTATGTATGTCTCGTCTCGTATAATAAACAAATTAATGAAAACCCATCATTTTCCTGTATTGTTATTGCATATTAAATATTTTCAATAAATTGTTTTATCTGTTAGCTATCTTCTTCACAAAGACAATTACATAATTAATAGCTAATGATCTAACGTGGATATTTGAGAGCATAATTACAATTACAACTGCTATTCTTTGCAGATCATTTTGTTTTGCATGTGAACAGTAGATTATTCAGAGCAACGTGTTATTTTCTAAGTAAATAAATAGCTTTACGCAATGCGTCTATCATACTATATATCATATATTGAAGTGCGAAGAATGACTTTTTAAAACTTTTAGGTAGGTACCTATACACAAAATAGTTATATAGGAAACGGGCAATTCTTCTCAGAGATGCAGGCAGACAAAGAAAATAATTCTGTTTTGTATGTTAACATTTTATTTTGTAAGTAGAGTAAATAAATGCCATTACGCTATGAGTGTTACTATCATGCTTTGAAGTGAAGACTTTTTATTACTCTGAAGTTAGGTCCCCACTTTTAATAATAGCACAAAACGGTTGTACTCGTACGAAATGGGAGATTCCCTCAAACTCACTGCAGATGATGCAGACAAAGAAAATAGTAAATGCAGGTAGGAAAAGTCCTTGAACTTGTTTACAATTTTTGCTGGAAGACGAAAAATATGTATGCATGGTTCTGACATGTAGCTACCTGCTTACTATTTACCTACAAACACCAAATCTCTCTTGGTGGACAGGTAAGAATAAAGAAAAACAACAAATCGGTGCCTTCAAAAGATGACCTAAATCAAACTGTTCAATAACAAACCAATTTGTCTTGTTCGAGGAGATTTTTAGAAATTTTTACGACTTGACATGTTTGGTAAAGAGACCCAAATGAACAAAGGAAACTAAGAGCAGCAGTGAACCTTGCGGAGCAAAACAAAAATACAGAAAAGATGTGTAAAAAGGACAAACCTAAAAATAAACCGAAAATCGTTTTTTAATAAAGATTTCCACACAAAAATAAGACAAGCCAAATCCAGCAGGGCTTTTAGGTCTAAATGTTGTAAAACTTTTTTATTGGACGTCTTTTCTATATGAAAATAGGGATGCTATGTAGAAATACCTGTAGTTATATACTTTTACAGTTTGGTGAAGATTTCAAAAAGTTTATGTGTTTGTCTTGACAAATAATCCTCTCTCCCTCTCTCTCTAATGCTTTATCAATTCCACCATGTCTAAAAAGTCTACTTAAGTAACTGTAGATTGCTCTCCTGAAAATAAACTTTGTCACAACTCTTTCTACCGTCAGAGTGAACGTCCGAATTGGTGACTGCTGTGCCAGAGATATCATTCCTTCGGAAAATATTGAACCTCAAAAGTTATAAAAGCTTGAGCAGTCATGCAGAAAATTATATTGATCCTAATGCTAATTACAGCATTAACATCCGCTGTCTCAATTAGTAGACAAACTCCAAAGAGGAAATATCGAGGACTTATACAATGGGATCCTACAAAAGGTTATTTATTTAACACTACTGCTTACTTTTCATTATTTAATATTTGTCTCTCTATATTCAGAACGTATGTACAAACATTATGTAACTAAATAATTACAATTTTATTTGAATTAATAAATCAGTCTCATATTATAATGAACATTTTAAAAATGAATTGCAGAAATGTCAGAAATCGGAGGACAACTACCGAAATCGATGTACCCACGGCGTTTACCAGCTTCGCGATTGGTAACTGAAAATTATTTCCTTGTAAAAATAATCGCTATGATAATGTGCAGAACTGCGATCGTCTTTACTAAAATTAGCAACCAAACCAATTTAGGAAGTATTAAGGCAATAAATTCCTAACAAGAATCTTAATGTTTGCAGGATCTTTTGAGGAGTCAAAATTCTCAAAATGAAAGATACGGATCCTACAATACACCTTACTACAATTACTACAATGGGAACCCATACGTCGAGGATGTTTATCCAGAGTACTACGAGGAGTACAATTATGGAAGACCACCTTATTACTACGACGAAAGTGTATATTATGGATATAATAATAATAACCCACTCATCTATGGATATGGAGGAATTGTCTACTAAAAGAAAAAGGGAACTAAAACTCGGCCATGAAATAATTGAAGCACAATAAAATTATTAGATTCTACTTCAACAAAAGTATTCAATGTGTACAATATTATCCCGACTATTATCTGGTTAATTACAATAAATAAATGTCATGAGCATCAGTAACTTTAAATAACGCGGATTTGTTTTACTATCGACTGAAGCATCGTCTAAATAGGAAACTGAATTGCAGTGTTTCATAAGCATAATCAGACTAAATAATTCAAGAACTGTCGTGTATATTATATTTTTTAAAGTTTGAACCATCAATCATCCCAACCATTTGATTTTTTTTGTTGCAAGAAATGCAGTTAATACGTGGTAAACATCCAGGATTTTAAATTTAAATACGTCGACGTAAAATCTTACTACAAAGGTTTAAAAAGTTATGAGTTCTTCGTTCAACCTTGACCTACAATTTATAAGCTACAATACAATGATATTAAGGATAAACAATAAATAAGGCACCTTTACACTAGAATAAAGTCATGTATTGTACTTCGTAGGAACAGATATTATAACAAATCTGTATATAATACAAGTCATATATATCTACATTTGAAATGAACACTGAAAAAACTCATATTCAACTAGGAGATGGAAATTGGTGAACTGAGTTCATAGACATGCCGACATGAGAGCATATTATGTTTTCCCCCTTTAGTCAATGCTCCAATCATTAGGACAGCAAGCAAAAATGCTGCCAATCCAATTACCCAATTTTACACATTTCTTATGTTTTAAATCTTTTCTAGACTTTTCATGCCCGGTGAAGTCACGTCATGTTAATACTCAATTAATGCTGAATACTGACTGTGATATTGTGATCTATATAGTATCATAAGAATATGGGTAATCCTTATTTTCTTATTCAGAACCTTAATCATACATAACTTACATGTTTAAGCTTTAACACTGAGAT
>JAAAYG020035800.1:0-14154 GCA_009936455.2 Tomocerus minor
CTCCCCTTATTCTGCCCTACCAAACCATATTATGAACTCGCCTGGAGACGACATGCAGATATTAAAGTATTAGATTAGTCAATATTAATTTTGTCTATATTATACTATAGTCATATACAGTCACAGTTTATTTATTTGTGAAGATGAGAAAAAGGAATTTGGATAACCGTGAAGAAATATAATGCGCATTAGTTAGTACTGCATGAACTTCTTTCTAAATTAAAAGGTTCTTTAACATGTTAATATTGCACTAGGTATGTATTCAAAGTTTTGTTTCTCATCTTTGCAAATAATATGTGATGGTATATAAGGATTGATTGATTGCAAATCAAAATGAAAGTTTTACCATTTCAAAATTTTTATTCATTTGAATGTCCATTGACTTAATAAGTACTCGGCATTACAAAAAATAATTAATAAAATAATTTCAATGTTCACGGTGAAATGGCCCAAAAGTTATAAGAAAAAACCTCCAAGATATGTTCTTTTAATATGTATTAGTGCGTATTGTACGGGCTTAACAATTGTTTATGTATAACCCTGAAAAAGAGACAACGAAACTCTGGTTCGATCTACTCGATGAAAGTTAATAGTAGAAAGGAGCAACAGTTAACACCCACCAATTAGTTGGCTTGAATTTTACTTTTGAGAAATCCCCGAACGTGGACATTCCTTTGCAACGCAAGCGGACGATTTACTTGAGGATTTTGCTTATAACCTTTAAACTGTTTAACCGTGAGTTTTGAAATTAGGTTTATCCGATTCCTTATGACAGTTCATGTGAAATATGGACTTACGATAGCTCCCAATTGAAAGTTTTGGTAATGCCAAGCACTTATTAGTCAATGTTCATTTAAATGACTAAAAAATTTTTAGCATCACTTTCTTATCTTAGACATGTGTAAATCACTCCTACTGAGCTATTTTGCATCCCAAATTTAAAAAAAGGCGTACAAAGATGTCTTATATTGTACCCTTTTAGTAAAAATACACAATAGATGACATGAAGTTCAAAGTAATGCATATAGTAATAGTGTAGGCGATTCCATTCGTTTTAAAATAGCTTTAATTTCAACCATCCACTATCCACCTGGATGAAATTGAAGTGGATAAAACCATTTTTTTCCAATTTTATCCTACCTCTTCATTTCCTCCACGTCCACCCTGCCGAAAGCTTAATGACCAAACCATGCAATATAGTTAACCTATAGTGCAGTTGTCAGATTGGGCCTACCCGATTTGTAAAGCAGTTCCGTTTTCAGTTTTTACCTATTTTTTTATAATTATGAATCTTAGTGTGAAAGTGAAAGTGAAAAGAATTGGTGGAGGCTTCGGTGGGAAAATTGTCAGAGCCGCTCTGGCTGCTGTACCTTGTGCCGTCGCAGCCTACGTGACCAATCGGCCTGTTAGGGTCATAATGGACATGGAGACCAACATGAGTTTGGTCGGGAAACGTCCGCCCTACTTAAGCAGATACCAAGTACTTTACGGAATAAAATAAATGAAAAATGATTTTTAAGGCTCTACAAAATATTTGGCTATCTTTAAAAAATTTCGGCTAGGTTTCCTTTGATGATAGTGGCGCCATTGCCGGACTAAAGACGGATATCTTTAGCGATACTGGGTTTTCTGAAAATGAAGCTGAAAGTGCATTTGGGGCCGCTTATTTTCAAAATGTTTATAAAGCTGATGGATGGGTAGTCAGGGCAGGATTTGTAACAACTAATACTCCAGCAAATACGTTTTGCAGATGCCCGGGTAACATTTCATTTCCTATAATGAAGCTAAACTAGTGACAGAATGAGAACGAAATTTCATTTTAAATATTGAGAAATAATTTTAACATCTATCAATACTGCATCGATATACTTTTTTTTAATATAAATTGTCACATTTATTATGATAATTCAGTACTGAAACTATTTCTGTAAAAAATGAGATAGAGCATTTTTGTCCCAAATATTTCATTTATTCCTGGTAGGTAACTATTAATTTATTGGCGCACTTTATTCCTGGCAGCGACATTGAATTGTGTTGCGTTAATTGAGTACATCATGGAGCACATCGCTTTCGAGTTACAAAAAGATCCATTGGAAGTGCGAGCTGCAAATTTTTGGGAAAAGGGAGATTTGGATTTCACTAGACAGAAACCTTTTGGGACTGATAACTCCATCCCCAAAATGCTTTCTGAAATCAAAGCGACCGGTGACTACGAACAGAGAAAACGAGCTTTGAAAATATTCAACAACGTACTGAATTAAAATTACATCTACGATATTCTACACAACAACTTTCTTCATCATTAAAATATTGATTACACGATATTGAAAGTTCTAAATTCAGGCAGTTATGGTGATTTGCCATAAATGCGATTTTGAGATGTTTTGGCCTCAATTATTATTCGTTCAATTATCATTTCTTAAATTTTGTAGGAAAATCGGTGGAAGAAGCGTGGTTTGTCCGTATCACCTTCAACGTTTTATGTGGACTACTTAGGTGCTCAGTATCCTGTTTATATAGCGATATATCATTTTGATGGATCCGTTGCAGTATCTCATGGAGGAATCGAAATGGGACAAGGGATAAACACAAAAGTGAAATGAACTTTTAACCTGTTTTAATCGCAATTCAAAAATTTCTATAACAGGAATTATATAATTTTCCTGTTTCTACCCTCATAAGAATCTTATAATATATCACGTGATTGATGTCGAGTAAAAATTAATAGTTCTTTGCAAAAAAAACATTTTATGTAAGTTGTAGTTTCATAGTAGGTTGCGTAATTATTTGATTTTACAGGTCATCCAAACTGTCTCCACATGTCTGCAATGTCCCATGGATAAAATAATTATATACCCTTCAGAAACGTTGACTGGCAATAATGCATCGTATGCCGGTGGATCATTTTGTAGCGAGTTATGCTGTGATGTGAGTTTTAAGAAATATTTCAAAGTTTTTACATTTAGAAATAGTCAACTATATTACATCTATAAGTACAATAATTATGTAACTGTGTATAATATCATGTCATAGGGTGCAATTCGAGCTTGTAAAATCTTGTTGGATAGAATGAAACCCATTAGGGATAAACTCGGAGACGTCTCTTGGGAAGAAATAGTGGCTGCGACCTTTGAGGCCAAAATAGATCTGTCTGCTACTTACATGTACTGATAAGAAATTTATTTTTCTTGTAAAATTTTAATACTCTCACAATACAAACTCAAAGAACAGACTAAATTATAATTTTTGATTAACATATTTTTCTAAGGCATGGTCCCAATGACAGCGTCAAAGAATATTCAACTTGGACAGTTGTTATTACTGAGGTGGAGGTGGATATGCTCACTGGCGAATATAAGGTTCAACTTTTATAGCCTATTGTTTTTTGATATCTTTAAAAATATTTTAATGAATAAACTACTTGGAGAAATTGAGAATGAAATTATGTACACAGGTTTGTCGAGTCGATCTACTGGAAGACGTGGGCAAGAGTCTCAATCCCTTAGTGGACATTGGCCAAATCGAAGGGGCATATGTAATGGGACAGGGATTATGGACATCTGAAAAGATTATTCATGAAGAAAACAGTGGGCAACTTCTGACAAACAGAAGTTGGGTAAGTAGAGATGTTCAAAGGATTTGATAGTTATTGGACGCTGTTCCTAAATCATAAATTATCAGCTTTTATAAATTGTCGAATTGATTAGAATTATAAGCCTCCACAATCAAAGGACATTCCGGAAGATTTCAGGGTGACAATATTGCGGAACTCCTCCAATCCTTTCGGAGTTTTGCGCTCAAAAGGTAAAATATGACAATAGGCATGAAATATATATTGATTAATATTGTTTATGTAATTGCGTTTAATAGCTGTATGCGAACCTCCAATGAGTGCCAGTGTTTCTGTACTTTTTGCACTGAAAGATGCAATCAACTCTGCCCGCAAGTACACTGGGAATTCGGAATGGTATCAACTAGGTGAGGAATTACGACAAATAAATATCTTGTTGGACGACAAAAGCTCGTTGAAATATAACCATGGACATAAAAAATTAAAATTGAATACTCTTGTGTAGTCTTACACTATATAATCCCCTTTGTTGGCTATATCAAAGTTTTTTCGTTGTTTTCAGATGGCCCTGTCACTCCTGAAGATGTACTTACATATTCATTGACTTCAAGCAGGGATTTTAATTTATAATCTTTTATCATTGCAATACCTATACATACTTTTAATAGCGTCACAATTGTTACTTACTCCTATTGGCAATGCTATCCAAAACGTTTTATTTTCAACCTTCTCCCACACAGAAAGACGAGAAAGAACTGAATGTGAGATATCAATAATAACAATAATGTAATAAAATATAAGAATTGGTTTTAGATTGACAGGTCACTATTAAAGATGTACTTAGATATTCATTGATTCTAGTGGGGATTATAATTTATGATCTAATTATTTATTACGAAATATTGCCACATTTGTTTTACCTAATTGTAGGTTGTATATTGAATTGTTCAATATACAACCTGAGTGCGTGCCCACAGAAAATAATGAAATGCAGATGGTAACTCTGGCTGAATAGACATTCAATACCAACGAGACTTGAAATCTTGAAAGTCATGAAATGCCGAAAATAATAAACCACAAGTAATATATTGTTAACATAGATATCCATATAATGTCAATGGAAGGACATGACATTTTATTGTGTTTTTATATTCCTGTACATGCTATATATTCACAATGGAAGAAGAGCCTTAATTCTTTAGACAAAGTTTACAATGAGCTGACTGACTACCCAATTCGTGCCCAAATTCTAACGGCAGTATTTTTAGGTCTTATTTCCCCGGAATTTAATTTGAACTGCACATTCTCATACTGCGTTGCGCTTGGACTATAATAACCTGCTTTAACGAAATTAGAATATTGTCCATTTCCACTCACGGAAATTTCAGAAGCTGGGTTAACATTACTTCGTACAAATTTCACAGTAGTCAGTCTTTGAGAGTTTTCGGATTGTATTTGAGTAAACGGAGCCGCTTCACCGCCACCTGCACGGAAGAACAGCCCCGCATAGCTGGATGTGACTTCCTGCCAAACCAAATTTGGCCATAAAGCCTGTGGATTAGGTCGGTTGGGTAACTCAACGTAGATAAACCCAATAGGCACTGTAAATGAAAATACACGGGTTCCAAGTTGTTTGGTCAATTGTTCAGAAATATTTAATAGTTATATTAACATGTTTTGTTTCTCTAAATTGCATTTTCTACTTAATTTCCATTGCAAACATTGTATAAACTTTTAAAATGTTGCTATCATATCTGAGAGATATATAATTCTCATTGAATATTAAGAAAAAGTTTTATTACCTGGATTTCGTTGTAAAGCTAGAATCGAAGTTGTTGCCAGTTCTAAGTTGCCAGTTGTTAGTTCCAATTTTCGTTGTAAAGCTTGAATTGACGTTGTTGCCAGCTCCAAGTTATCAGTAGTAAATTCCAATATTTTCCTTTGATCGAATAATATTTGTTGTATTTCTTCGAGTGATAAAGTCGCCGCTTTTTGGCAGACCACCAAATTTCGTTTGGTACAGGAAACGTCTGTCCATTGTCCATCGTTCACCATTATTACCAACTTTGTTAAATGAGAATTCGATTGTATACATCCTTTCTCGGTGTCATTTGATGGAGAGTTCGGAGCCCAATTTGTGTAAGTCAGATTAGAGCCATCCAACCAAGTGAAACTGCTGTCTGGCTGACGATGTCCACCTAACCAAACGCCGTCAGTAATTCCTAGCTCTTTGTACAACAGATTTGTCAAAATTGATTGTTCGTCTTCTGAATTAATCGACAATAGAGATGAACTGGCACTATCTTCTTCATTTTCACAAATTATTGTAGCCTGTTTAAGATTTACGAATTGATCGGTTATTCTATAGCATTTTTCATCTTTATATGGTACCCAATCACCGTCTCCGCAAGAGCAAGATCCTAAAAAATTAAATGAAATTTTACAAATTCTATCTATGTATCGTAAATGCACGTAATTTAAATTGAAATAAATTCGGATATAAAAATAATTCTTTCATTTTTAGAATATTGCAAAAAGTCGTAATTCTTAGGATAATATTTTACAATTTATTATAAAATGCGAATCGCGTTGCGTACATGCTGAAAATTTTATTTACCTGGATTTGATACCGATAGGATACATAGGATAACCGTTAAGAAATTTACTGGTCCCATAATTTTGCTATACTTAAATGCTTAAAGAATATAGTTAAAATTCCCAAAGAGTCGTCTTTATATAGTAACATATTCTCATTACAATGTTTTTCAAATGGTAGTGTGAAACAACAACTCTGTCAATCTGTATGATTGAAGAATGTAATGTCACTCACTATCATTTAAAAACAATTCAGTCTGATAACAACTTTTTAACTCAATTTTTTTGGATTTTTATTTTTTTGGAAAATCGATTGTACGTGTCAATGCTAAACTGTGTATTGCTAAATATTCTGGATGAAGATCAAGGGAATAGAAATGAAGGGAAAGTCGAAAACAAAAACTAAAAATAGTTTTCAACCATATTACTTCCCTGGCTTGCACTCGATCCAAAGCCATTACAGTCCCATGAAATTGTCGATCACTCTACCACAGATCCTTTCATGCTAGCTTGCGTAACTTTGCCTTGCTTTAACTCTGGGACTGCTACGGGCCAACGCAATTTTCCGGCGCATTGCTGCCAGAAAGGGCCCCGCTACGGGTTAATAACTGTTGTCCGAGCGCCAAGTAATGTTCGACGGCCCAACTACGGGGTATAACTGCCGGCCGAGCGCAATGTAAAAGTCGACGGCCCAGCAATGGGAGAATGCTTGGTCGCCGATGGCTCCATAATAGCCATCGGGCCAACAATGGGAAATTGCCGTCTTCAGGGCTACTTGTTCCTTGCGATTTGCCAACGCTAATTTGGCGGACCAATTGTTGGAGAAACGCTGGCCCATTGAAGCATGCTGCTTGGGGTTTTTATTTGCTAACAAAAACTGAAATTGAAAGTTGTATATATACACAAATAAATGTCGTCTACACATTAGAAATCCATCAATTTTCTCAGCAATCAAAGCTCGTTGAAATATTTGTTCTCAGATTCGAATTGAGACTGAAGGTCAAATATTTTGGTTTCTAAGTAACTGTTTATACTTTTTTCGGAAATAATGTGACCCATTAAACGCATGGGTCGAAAAGTTATTAGGTCGAGTGTTAATATTTACCAACGAGACACTAAACCGCCACCCAATACACCAGTCTTGAGCTTGACTAGAAATAATTAATTCCAAAATGGTATATCACAAACACAATACTGATACAACGCATAACCAATTCTCGAAATATGGAGACCATGATTGCGATCTTCAGTGGAGCTGGCTATTTTATACACGGTACATGATTGTGTATTAAAGCATTTAGATAACTGAACTTAGAATGGGGAATGACGTAAATTCTCTACAATTGTTATTGAGTAAACAAAAATAATGGGATGTTATTTTGCAATAACCGCTTACTTATCTTTCGAGTAGTAGTAAATATTATGTAAAAATTATATTTTGCATCCTAATTTTTTTCATTTGACAAGTTAACATTAGAAATTAATGGAAATCTTGTGTAAATGACGTGATATTAATGTGGTATTATTATTGATTGACCGGAAAGCGTGTTTGACCATATTATTGTTTGAATGGTTGAAGTGTTTCTGTTGATCTTGGGTTCCGGCAACAGCTCTTGTATGTAAATAAATCACTATATAGATATTTGATATCGAATAAAAATAAGGACGACTGAATATTATTATTTACAATATTTCCCTTAATTAGCTACATCTCTCAATGTAGCTAATTAAGGACAATTTATGGCATGGCTGGCGTCGTTATTACCCTACCTAGCAGCCTGCAGGGTATAACCTTTGACCAGTTGGTCAAATTATACATTTTTGGCCTATGGGTCAACAAAAATTAATCAGATTACTAATTTTTTTGCAATAAAACTGTAAAAATTGCATTGCAAATTGAAATACATGTTTTGAATTCATTTCCCCCATACCAAAAAACCTTGAATTTTTCTTATACAGTACTTTATTTAGGAAATGTTGGAATTATATGCCCTCGAAAAATATGAGCAGATTTCAAAAATGTTTATTTCATTAAGCCGCTGTCCTTGAATCAGGGATGGAAATCGTATCAATCCCTCCTTAAGCATAGTTGTTCAAGTGTCTGTTTATTCCTACAAAGTCAAGTAATTCACGTATGGCGCCATTTGAAAAGACACTCTTTTTTCATTCCGTTTGCTTCACTCATTCTTTGCCATTAATCCAAGGTTTCGTTTGGGAAATATTACTGACTTCCAGGGGAATATAGTGTAACAAATGAATGATGTGCTATTTATATAATGGTGCCGTATAGTGGAAAGTAACTGTGTTTCGCTTCTCTAGTAACCTGATATTTATATATAGGGAAGGTTAGTTGAAAAATCTTGAATGCTGAAATAGAAATTATAAAAAAATCGAACATAAATCTAATTGGATTTGGATTCAATTTTCCTGCACGGGAAGTTTCATTAAATTTTCCACAAAAATTGTTAAGTGGAAATATCGGTGAAAAGGACGATATGACCGTATCCTGAAGTTTTCTGAAGCAAACTGCATAACTGGGAAAAGAGGCCACGCTCACTGCTAAGTTTATGTAAGCAAAGAGAAAGAAAAACATGAGCTATATTTGGAAACACGCCATAATTATTTGTCGATAATCTCACTTGACGTTTATATACTTAAGCAGCAATAAGCTCCAGGAATTAACTGCGCCTTAACTATCAGCTTCGAACACATTGGATTCTAATACACAAGTTAGGTAGGTATTTTTGTCTAATTTTGAAGGAAAGTATATTTCTCTACATATTTAAGAACAAAAAATTGTACGCATTTGCGATATCTAATATATTTGATATAATATATATTTGCGATATTCGTATGTCATGTCGTAGAATTACTGCTCCCCGTTAATAAATTGGACATTCTTACAAAAAATCATTCATCAGATTTGCAACGGAAAACTTTAATATCCGACAATTTCAACAATCAGAACTGCAAAAAGGAAAAAGCATTATACGAAAATTGTTTCACGAATGATTTAAGTGTATTTGTAGCTGCGTAATATTTAAACCATGTCTGTGTCTGTCATTTACTTGTATGTCCTTCTTCTGGCAAGTCAAGTCTGTTTGGGGTGGAAATTGAAAGATGTGTTACATTTGGAAAAAGATTGCTATATCAGCCTCAATTTCCAAGAAAACACTTTCATTGATACCCTGGGAGATTCATTAGTTAATCAAATGCAGGAGATTGATATTCCTTTCGCATTCACGAATTTAAAGGTGCATGGGAATGTTAAGAACTGCCAGGAAAATGTTGTACTTGGCGCAGAAGGAACAAGTTATAGACGGATTCAAGATTGTATGGCCACCCTGTTCGATAAGAATTTGACATCTTTCTTATCTCCGAGTCTCTTGAGCCGATTCCTTTGTGTGACAAACATTGTGGTGAATTTCAACCCAAAACTGTACATGGACATCATGCTTATCAATTACATGAGCGAGACTTTCAAGAATGGGGCACGAACATCTTTGAGGAGAAGATTTTTGCAGCAATCATATAACGTGGGAGAACAGTCTTCGATTTATTTACTTATCAATCGACCTGCGTTTGATTTTACAAATATAAAATCCCCTTTCTTCGATGTAGCGACAAGAGAGGGCGAAATCTCGAAGGTTTTGCACGAACTGTTTTTGAGACAACCCTGGTTTATACTCTCCATCTCAAATAAAAAGGAATCAACGATGTACTTTGTTTGTCCCGAAGTCCACAGGGCAGCAGTTGAGTTTAGTGTACAATTTCAGTTTAGTCTAGTGCCGATGTGTTTCCGGAGAAATTGTTTGGCTCTGCGTGGACAGGCAATAAAAATCTTCATTCGAGATAGCAGTATCACTAACACCGAAGCATTTGGTGTTCGAATAATAGAACCCAATAATAATTATTATGATAATAAACGCTTCTATTGTGTCAGACCCCTTCGGAATACATATTTCACAACACGCTACTCTTTTTACGATGACGACAGCCCCGCTGTACCAATTACCTCACTGATTTTTCAAAATTTGCCAAACTTCACTTTTGTAAACGGGCGGACATGCATATTCCCATACGATGACATTATTGTTTTTCTTCATTTTCAAACATATTATATAGATAAACTATCTGGTCCTTATCTAACGGTAATACCCACAACAGAAGATTCCTTCAATTTCATTTCGTGTGTGGTTCTGGAAGATGAGAGTCTTTCTTTTCGTGGATACATTCGACCATTTGAGAGTTATGCTTGGCTGGGCATCATCATTTCAGTTGGGTCCGCCGTTGCTTTCCTTCATGGAGTGACGTTGTTGAAAAACGAAAACAGCAGTCCATTCATTCTGATCATCTGGGCCTATTTGTTGAAGAACTGTCCTTCACTTCCCAAAGAGGCCGAAAAGAAACTCTGGGTCAAAATAGTCATCGGGACATTGTTGCTCATGTTCACCGTCTTGTCATATGGCTACGAGGGAATTGTCATTTCGGATTTAGTCCAGCCCCGGGCTGCCAAACGAATTGAATCCATCCAGCACTCGGCAAATCTTTCTGATATACATCTCTTCGGTGACATTAGGGGTTCGAATGAATTTCACCCCTTTCAAGTTCCAAAGTATCTCCAAAAATTTGTTTTGAACTTCTATTATTGCCAGGAGGGGAATAGTAGTGGCCGTTGCAGACAATTCCCCATAAATGAGAATGAGGATGTCTTTTACTTTGAAAATGAAACTCAATCCACTATATCCTCTGCTGTTAACCATTATGGTTGGAAGAAATGGTGGCACACCTTTATGTTTCAGTTCATAATTTACAACTTTTATTCCAAACAGCAGAATTCCTCTAAAATTAACAGCATTCAGAAAATTCACAAAGCCATGAAGTTTTATCCTGAATATCCCGCCATGACTCCCCCACAATGGATTTCCAAATGCAATAATTCTGCCCTAATTCTCAGAAGTTCCCGTCTCCATCGACTTCTTAATGACTCTCATTGGAATCCACAGAGTGGAGGAGTTCAACCAATGAAGAAATTGTATCAAGGGAAAAAGGAACACTCCTTTCTAAACATCCATGTCTATACATTAGTCGAAACCTCAAAAATTCCAATGCTCACGTCCTACTTACGCCAACAATTGTCCGTTGTGGTTCATTCGGGCCTTTTTCATACATGGTTGGAACATTACTCAACCCGAAATTTTACCAATTGTAAAACGTGCTGGATGAGGGATCGTCCCCGAGTGCTAAATTTTGACAACTCGAATATTAGCACAATATTTTTTATTGGTTCAGCATTTGTCCCAACTTCCCTTCTGATATTTTTATTGGAAATCATAAATTACAACAGAAGAAGCATAAACGCATTCAGTTTACAGTTATTGATTGCTTTATTAAAGAAATTCAAAAGCTGCACTTCAATTACTCTCGATTTTATGTACCATTTTTGTGCAAGGACTCATGTTCGTTCATTGACCGACTGACGCCTTTAATCAAATTCTGATGTGTAGCTAACGTTGAAAATGAAATGAAAAAGTTTTTGAAATTATTTTTTGAGTAGAGACAATTATTGATAGAATTTTTTTCGCATCGCATATTTAGAAAAACAAGTTTCATATATATGACCTACAGAATTTTTTCATCTTTTTTTGCAGCTTTGTACGTTTTCCCAAACTGTCGGAATGTGGACTGGAAAATTTTGCATTTGAAATAAGACTCAGCACCAAGGCGGGAGTGCGACATATAGACTTATGAGGAAAATTTATAAATCTTGTAGTAAGGTATAATGTCTCACAAAACAGATTTATTAATCGAAGTTAAATTGAAGTTTCAAATTGTTCATGTAAACTATGATGTAAGTTTTACTTACAACAAATTCAGAAACTCAGAATGTTATACTTGATTGAGTACATCATGTGGAGCACATCGCTTTCGATCGAGTTAAGAAAAGATCCATTGGAGGTGAGAGCTGCCAATTTTTGGGAAAAAGGAGATTTGGATTTTACTAGAGAGACACCTTTTGCACCTGATAACTCCATCCCCAAAAAGCTTTCCTAAATCAAAACGACCGGTGACTACGAACAGAGAAAGCGAGCTGTGAAGAAAATCAACGACGTACGTAGTTATTGAAATATGACTATTTAATGTATCTACATACATAAAATTTTGAATTAGACAGCTATGATGATTTGTCATCTATGAAAGAAAATGTTTTCAGATGTTTTGGCCTGAATTATTATGACAGTCAATTGTTCAACTTAACATGACTTAGTTGTTTCGATTTTAAAAATTTTGGATTAAAATCGATGGAAGAAGCGTGCGTGGCTTGTCCGTATCACCATCAACATTTTATGTGGACTTTCTTGGAGCTCAGTATCATGTGTATATAGCGATATATCATTTTGATGCATCCGTCGCAGTAGCTCATGGAGGAATCGAAATGGGACAAGGGATAAACACAAAGGTGAAAATAACTTTTCGACTGTTTTAATGACAATTCGAATATTTCTCTAGCAGGAAGTATAATTTTCCTGATTTGTCATTATAATTAACATATAATATAGTCCCGTGAAACACGGGATATTAATATTATATAATCACGGGCCGTGATCCATTTCGAGTAAAAATTAATTAGCCCTCGAAGTTTCTATTTTATGTAAATTTTTCCGACTAATTTCACACTACAAGTGTTTGGTAATTGTGTATTAATGTAGGTCATCCAAATTGTCTCCACATATCTCCAATGTCCCATGGATAAAATAATTATATACCCTTCAGAAACTTTGACAGGCAATAATGCAACGTATGCAGGTGGATCATTTTGTAGCGAGTTATGCTGTGACTAGTATTTTGACCCGTCCTACGGACGGGGAAATCAATATATTTACAGCAATAACAAAAAATTTAAAACATATTTTTTTTGAAAAACACATTTGAATTTTTTTTTGAAAAATAAAATTTGTTTGAGCATTGGTCGTCGGGTGGCTTCGCGTTTGGTGTCGGTTGACTTCGCATTGGACGTCGTGTGTATTCGCGCCTGATTTCGGATGTGTTCGCGTCTGGTGTCGGTTGGCTTCGCATTGGTCGTCGGGTGTATTCGCGCCTGATGTCGGATGTGTTCGCGTCTGGTGTCGGTTGGCTTCGCATTGGTCGTCGGGTGTATTCGCGCCTGATGTCGGATGTGTTCGCGTCTGGTGTCGGTTGACTTCACATTGGTCGTCGGGTGTATTCGAGCCTGATGTCGGATGTGTTCGCGTCTGGTGTCGGGTGTATTCGCGTCTTGTGTCCGGTGTATTCGCGGTTGATGTCGAGTGTGTTCGCACCTGGTGTCTTGTGTTTTCGCGCTTAATGTCGGGTGTATTCACTACTGGTGTATTCGCGCTTGATGTCGGGTGTATTCGCGTCTGGTGTCGGGTGTATTCGCGTTTGATTTCGGATCTATTCGCGTCTGATGTCAGGGATCTTCGCGTCTGGTGTCGGGTGTATTCGCGTTTGATATCGGGTGGCTTCGCTTCTAGTGTCGGGTTGCTTTGCGACTGGTGTTGCGTGTATTCCCGTCGAGAAGTCTAGTCGTTGACAACAATTGGCTTGGCTATATAGTTCGTCCAAAAACAAATGTTAAAAAAAACCCCTCCGACGCCTCAATTTCCCTACTCTTTTATATGGTAACAGGAGGCTTTGGATGGTTTTTGTAGCATTTATTAATGAGCCGACTCAATATAAGCATAGGAAAGAAGTGTGTCGATTGTGCCGGGGCCATTGGTGTAGAAACCTAGTGGCCTGGCGGTCATTTTTTGTGTCTGTATGATATTACCTGGTGACAACAAACTCTCAACCATGTATCTACGACACTGATGTTTCCCATCCTCATGCACTAACAAAAACATAAAACTGGCTCTGGGTTCGGAAAGCAGCTGTGTCTAAATTAGCTTAATAAATCGTCAACAATAAATGGCCAACTTGGGGTCAAGAGGTCACATGACGTTAATATT
>JAAAYG020035822.1:14396-48964 GCA_009936455.2 Tomocerus minor
AATGGGAAACTTTTTTCAGTATGGATCTCGCCGTTGGTTTCTCAACGCTTGTTACTTTTTCGGGTATATTTTGTTTTGCAACGGCTTCAAAAATTTCATTTTTCATTGCTAAGAAATCCTCATTATCTTCCTTCTCGTCCTCCGAGTTTGAGAAATCAGCAGCGAAAGGACCCTCGGATGTATATTCTGGTTCTTTGGATTTTACTTTATGAGCAGGCTTCAAAAATGAGATTGATTCTAGGGAGTCCACTGGTTTTTCAATGAAAGCTACTGACACATTTTCTTTCGATTCAGGTATCTGGATTTCTATCTGCAATACAAAATGTACAGCTCTCTGTATTACGTACCCACTTGAGAACCTGGATTTAATTTGCCTAAAATTACAATAGTCATTATGTTTATACTTTATTAACATTGTGGTCAACGAGATAGTCCAATTTCTTCACCAAGAAAACTTCATCTTTGATGTAATCTTCCAGAACCCAAGCCTCCACCTCAACTGAATTTTCTGGTACTTTCATCTCAACATCAACACTGATTTCCATATCCATACTTTTGCTACTAATAGGCTTTAGTTCCAGCTTTTCTTGACTACCTTTAGGCGAATCCAACAGAAAATCGACTCTTTGCTGCTCTTTTGGCATTTCTTTTTCTTCTTCTTGGATTTTGGAGGTGAGGATTTCTTGTTCCCTCATTACTGTCATTACCTCTGTTTGCTTTGGCTTCTTTGAATACTGTTCACTGTACGATGATGATCTTCTGTGGGAAACAGCGACACTTATTGGCTTCTTATCTGGACTCTCAAAATTGCTCACTTTGTTTGGAGCCATTTTTTCGTCCATTTTCGAATAATCTTGTATTGTCAACGGAGAAAGTGGTATTTTTCTGGTGGCTAGTACTTTAGTGGTACCTGCATTGATATTTGGTGTAGGGGACTTCCCCTTACCCTTGTATGGCGAATCTAAACGCATTTTGCTTCGAGATTTTAACACTGGAGTAAGTGGTGTAGCTAAGTATGGCAAATCTAAAGGATTTTTACGTAGAGATTTTAGTATTGGGGGCCTATCCTGGTTCGTTGTATCAAAAGAATTTTGGCGAGAATTTTTCAGCATTGAAACTGGCGAATCTACATGACCTTTGCGAGGAGATTTTAGCATTGATGCCCTAGCCGGGTGAGAAGAATCTGAATAATTTTTGCGAGGAGATTTCGGCACTGGTACAAGTGGCTTGACAGAAACTGGTGAATCTGCATGACTTTTGCGTGGAGATTTTAACTTTGAGGGCGTAGCCGGGTATGAAGAATCTGAATAATTTTTGCGAGGAGATTTCAATTTTGGTGTAATTGGCTTTGCCGTGACCGTATCTGGAGAACCTGCTGCACTATTACGTGGGGATTTTAACAATGGAATCTTACTTTTCTTCGTTTGGTCAGACATTCTTCCAAAGGGGTAAGCACGGTAAGGTGTAGTGCAAGAAATAAAGCTTTTATAACTTAGGGAAGATACTGGAAATCGAAAGGAAAAATTGTTTTTGCTTAGTAAAATTACTGTATACACACGCACTTATTTGAAATTACTTCATAACATGAACATATTGATATGAACTGTGGTTTGACTCAAATGAAATGCAAAGGAACAAAATTCATGACGCTTTTCAATAAAATGGAACAAACAACTTTCATCATAGACAAAAATGTTTTGAACAATGTTTTTTTGTCAACAGCAAAAGCAAGGAAATGATTCAATCTGGTTGCGTAGGTAGGTTTCTGTTTATAGGTATCTAAAATATGTAAATATTATGTCAATTTTTCCCTTCTGCGTTTTTTCTTTCCCTTTCTACTCAAATTGCAAAATACGATCAATTTCATCTGACAGAAAGACTGTTACTTTGCTCTTTGTAGTAAAGGAAAAATTGCTGCTGCACTGTTCCTTGTTGGCCAGTAGTGTTATTTTAAGTAGATTCAAAAATGTTTTTGCTATATGTGAAATTATTGTACGCCAGTTGAGCTTCGCATTGAAAGTTTAGCTATTTTATCCAATTCTATCCTTCGTCATGAAAAGCACAGAGGAGTTTTATACGATAATGTAGCAAATATGAATGTAATATGAATATTTGAAAGACTGCCTACGACATCAATTATTTAAAATTATTTGTATAAAATGAGAGTAAAATAGGAATTCATTTTTTTAAAAATTCTTTAATGAATTAATTCGACAATTTATAATCCCATCTTTTTTAAGTTTTAGAACGTCCTGAACATTACTGAATTTAATTTGGGACGAAAAAAGTAGAGGTTCAAAAAGTTACAATTAAATTAGATTTGTAGTTGAGCAGGATTCGAACCCCCGATTTACTCTCTGGGAGACGCCTTAGCCGCTAGGCCTAGCTGGCACGTGTCTTACCTTGGCCTAGCGGCTAGCGCGTCCGACTCCCTGTCAGAAGTCACAGGTTCGATTCCTACCAAGTTTTAGGTTCTTTCTTTAGGGCGATTACAATTAGGCACTATGCAAAGTTATCCTAAAAGTTGGAAAATACCGAGGAAAGATTGATATTAATTAGTTATGTAATTTTTAATATTTTTCTACTTATTGTTTCTACATATTGTACTTCACGTGTCAGTTCTTTCTTATAAACTTGGTTGGTAACTTTTACCGTTTTAATTGTCATGTTACATCCTTAGTAGTAATGATTTTATTAATCACTGTTGTCAAAATAAATGACAATTGCCAATATGGACACAGCATTGAAGTACTATGCTAAAAAGTCGATCTCATTTCTACGATATATAATTTTTGTTTGTTTGTTAGGTTTGTACATTGTTCAGTGAAGAGTTGATGTTTCTTGCCCTGGATTGTGGCACCAACGATTCCGCGGGAATGCCGAATGTAGTGTTTTAACAGTTATACACAAAGGGCTTTTAGCCCAATTTAGGTAAACACAAAAGTTAAAAGTGACAGTTTTGTACAAAAACATTTGAAATAACAATCAATACTTTAGAAACAATTTCATAGCTTTGTATTTCTTACTGCCGAAACTCCCCTAATGAAATATCGACCGGGTCTTCATTGGAAAACATCATGAATACATCTAAAAAGCCTCATGCAACTGTGTAAGCTAGCTTGGTTGTTAAACAAAATATTATAGTTTGTTTAAATGTTCATGTTTTAAAATGTCAATTTTTGATTGCAAAATAATTCTTCTGTGAATTTCAGCCTACCTCTATGCTCAGGCAAAGCCTCAGAAAATAATTGCAATTCTGGGGTTATGAAATCCTCGCAAGAATCTCAGTCTTCAGTAAAACCTGTTGGTATAAATGCCAATTTCGACATAGGATTGTCGTTAGATTTTGATGACGACGATGAGGATGAAACTGAACTTTGTAATGGGACCAATCGGAGCGTTTCCATGTTTGAGTCCACCGCCGAGTCATCATTCTTTAAATGTAATGACCCCTCGAAGGAAATGACCATTGGAGTCGGTCAGACCGGTGGACCGAAAAATTCTGAATCTATGGACTGTGATGAAGACGACGATATAATTCCTGAAAGTCCCGATTCAGGAGCTAAATATAATATTGCTGTAGCCAAAATACAGTTAAAGCGCAGCTATGATGAAACTGAGGAAATAGCTGTTCATGATGACGAAACAGAGGTAGTATCCATTCCTGATGACGACAGTGACGACGATGATTCCGTAAAGCGAATTCGTAGATTCAACAATAATAGGAGAAAATGCGTTTTAATGTCTGATTCAGAGGAAGAAATTGATGACGCTGATGAAATAAACTCTGGTAATTTAATAGTTAACTTGAAAATACAAATAGATACTAATTACTATCTATTTGTGTAAGTTACTAAGTAGTTATAAGTTCTAATTTTAATAAGTTACTAAGAGATTGTTGTATTACAGGTTCTGAAGAAAATGGGGTATCTGTTCCAAGATCAGCCGATGACGATTATCCGGACCCCTTTGATGATGATTTTGAAAATGATTTTCCATCAGTATTAGATGATATAGAGGAATTAGAACAAAGTGCGAGTTTATCTACCTCAAATTCTAAGTCCTCAGACGATAACGTTGATTCAATTATTCAAGTTAATGATAAATGGATCGCCGGTATGCTTACCGAGCTCCAAAGTGAAGTAAGTACAAGAATCCCCTGATAAAGCTGCTCTCAAGGCTTGAAAATACGAAAAGTTATTATCAAAGGCATTAATTGAACGTTTTTTTTTTAAAAATATTTAACAGGGATCCATAGACAATATAGTTCCCAGATTATTAAGTCGAACTGTAGGCTTGCTTAATAATTGTAAACGTAAGGATGAATTAGCTAAGATTCTCAATGTCTCTCGAGACAAGTTAGTTAGTCTTGGTGTGCTATTGGACATGGCTTCAACTTCCTTTCCTAATTCCTCTAATAATAATTCCACTTCAGATCCGGATAGCTCAACACTTCCTTTACCATCTACTGCTTCCAAATATAATCCAACCTTCCAAATGAAAAGTCAGTTTAACTCTGAAGAAGCACCCAGTTTTTCAGGCAACCTGTATTCCAATCCTGATTTTAGAAGTAAATATAACGGAATGGTACAATCCACGCCCCCAAAAACGAAGAAACCGACCACTTCATCGTATGAAACTATACAAATAGATGACACACCTGAAAAAAAAACCTTTACTTACGATTTCATGGGTAACGACTGCGATGCTCCCGACCCCGACGATTTCGATTCAGATGACGAGCCTCGGCAAAACAACTATTTCAATCAGGACAAGGATACATCAATAAACTACAACGACCGGCTGTATAAAACTTCTCCGGCCAAGACCCCTCATGCTTCTAAAAGTACACAAAAGAAAGGAGAAGAAGATTTGGAGATTGGACAGTTCCGTGGAAATATTATTAATGACGGAATTACTGGAGAATTCGATGGAATGAATTACGAGCATACTAAAATGATGATGACTGTATGAAAATTGATACTTGATACTCTTTAAAATCTTTAAAAACAATTATTTTACAAGAGTAACTAATTAGTTAGTCATGATTACTTTCTGTTTTAAGGTATTCAAGAACAAGTTTGGGCTTCGTCATTTTCGATCTACACAACTACAAGCTGTCAATGCAGCTATGCTCAAGCATGACTGTTTTATTTTGATGCCTACGGGTGGTGGCAAGTCATTATGCTATCAATTGACAGCTATGTTATGCCCAGGCGTTACTATTGTTGTGTCACCATTAAAAGCCTTAATTCTTGATCAAGTACAGCGTCTAATTTCCTTGGATGTAAGTTTTCTTGTTCTATTTACATACTTTGAGAAAATATATTCTGCTGGTTTGAAAGGGTGATCATATGAAATATTTATTCAGATCGAAGCTGCCCACCTTTCTGGAGAGGCGAATATGGCAGAGCAAAATCGAGTTTATAATATGCTTGATGGTCCCAAGCCAAGTATGTAGACTGAACATATTTCATGAATGAAGTCAAAACTTAGTACAATATACCGAGTCTGTGAAATCTAACTTTGTAATTTGTTTTTATGTAGAATTGAAATTACTATACATAACCCCAGAGAAGCTTTCTGCGTCAGACAGAATAGGAAATGTTCTGGATAGTTTATACAAAAAAGGACTGTTGGCAAGATTCGTTATTGATGAAGCACATTGCGTGTCTCAATGGGGACATGACTTTCGACCCGATTATACAAAGTTAGGGATCCTTAAAAGTAAATACCCCAGTGTCCCGACGATGGCGTTAACTGCTACAGCTACACCTCGAGTTCGGATTGACATTCTTCATCAATTAGGAATTCAACGTTGTAAATGGTTCCTATGTTCATTCAACAGACCGAATCTTAGATACGAAGTTCGACCTAAAAAGGGAAAGGGCACTCTTCAAGAAGTTATAGAGGCATTAAAATCTCGTCCATTATATGGTCAGTCGGGCATTGTGTACTGCTTTTCAAGAAAAGATTGTGACAGTACAGCAAAGCTACTATCATCAAATGGTGTAAAAGTAAGTTGGCAAACAATTTCAAAATCTTTTATTTTTAGTATTAATCAAGAAACACATTGGTATTAATAATGACATTCAATTCTCTATAATTCTTTAGGCATTAGCATACCATGCAGGCTTAGGTGATGGTGAGCGTGCGAGAGTTCAAAATTCGTGGTTATCAGATGACGTTAAGGTATTTATAGTGTAAATCCAATTATCTTGAACTTAAAAATAAATTGTGTTGATTTTTGCATAATTGATTTGTAATTTATTTGTTTCTAGATTGTTTGTGCGACTATAGCTTTTGGAATGGGTATCGATAAGCCGGACGTGAGATTTGTTATCCACTACTCGTTGCCAAAAAGTATTGAAGGGTATTATCAAGAATCTGGGAGAGCTGGCCGAGATGGAGATACATCTCACTGCATTCTTTTTTATTCATATCAAGATGTTACTAGAATTCGTAGGCTACTGGAGAGTAAGCAATCACAATCCCAGACAAAAAATAAATAGTTTTTAAATGCAAATAGCGATTGTTTCATTTTGCATATTTTTTATTGTTTATTGATTGCAGTGGATAAAAGTAATTTTGCTGCCAGAAAAGTACACATGGACAATTTGTACAGAATGGTGGCTTACTGTGAAAATAAGACTGATTGTAGAAGAGTTCAACAACTCGAATATTTTGGACAGATTTTTAGTGCAAAAGATTGTAAAAGCAACGCCTTAACAGCTTGCGACATTTGCTCGCAAAAGGTAAATATTATCTCTCTAAATCTACACTTACATTAATTTTCATCATAATCGGTAATCTATTAAACAATATTAAGTGATACTTTAGACAAATTTACTTATATAAGAGTTTTAATATGTATTACTTATTGCATTAGGAAACCTACAAAGCCGTTGATGTGACGTTACAAGCTAGAATGATCGTGGCTGCTGTAAAGCAAATATGTGGAGTAACAAGCGGTGGAAACAAAAGTAAATACCGAGGTCCAAGTTTCACTCTTCTCCATTTTGTTGATATTTTTAAAGGATCTGAGATTAAAAAAATTATGGAAGCAGGTAAGCAAGTATCTTATTGTCAAATTGCTTATTATACAAAATTACTATTTTTTAAACAACTGTATGAAATACTTCATAGGTCATCACCGACATCCCCTTCACGGTCAGGGGAAGGATTGGAACCGAACTGACGTTGAAAGATTGATGAGAAAGTTGGTGCTTGAGGAATATTTGAGTGTAATTTGCCAAAAATATTATAAATATTCATCATTTAGGGAATACAATGAAACGAACCTAACAATTGATGTAATTGATTGGTACAGGAAGATTTGGTTGTAACGAGAGAAGAAATTGCTATCGCTTACCTTCGCGCTGGTCCTAAAGCAGATGATTTGATTGCTCAAAAGGTTAAAGTTGAGTTCCCTATAATGGAGAAGGTGAAAAAGGTTGCAGAGGATGCTGCTACGATTTCATCAACGATTGACGAATCAGTAGAAGGACAATTAGCTAGAATGCAATCAGAATGTTACAAAGCACTTGTCCAAGAATGTAAACGTATGTGTTTGCAACACGGAATAACTCAGTTTACCAATGTCTTTAGCGTTAACGTAAGTTTTGAAATTGCCCCTTCATAATTCACTCACACAATTAAAATTAAATCTAATAAATTTTAAATGAAAATGTTTTCTTGATTTCAGGCCATTCGAGCCATGTCAGTAGAGCTTCCAGAAACTCCACAGCAGATGCTACGTCTTCCAGGGGTCACTAAAGCCAATTTTGACAAATATGGTGAAGCAATGCTTCACATTTGTGTGAGGTACTCTGCTGAGAAATATTTATACCTTGAAAGCGTTCAGGATGCACAAATAGCAGCTCTTGCTCAATCAAAACCCAAACCCTCAACTTCTAAATCTAAATCAAAAGTACCCTCTAGTTCAACATTGAAAAAATTCGAAAATGATGAAGATTGGATAAATACCAGCGTCGATTCTTCGCAGTCGAAATTTTTTGCTGCGGCTGCAGAGAGAAAGACAACGTTTAGAAAGCCTAATGTTAATTTTTGGAAGAGAAATTCTATGGGAGGAGCCAAGAAAACTTTTAAAGGTCGGGCTAAAAAAGCTAGAAAGTCTACCACTCCCAAGAAACGAAAATCCCCTAAAAAATCTCCTAGAAAAGCTACTGTTAGGGCAACAGCAACGAAGGCTAAGTCTTCGGCAGCAACTTCTAAACCTGCGACTTCAGCACCAAGAAGAGGTGTTGGTTTAGGATTATTGCCTGTACCTCAACCCTCAAAACGCATCAAATTGTGATAACATTTAATGATTAATTTGTACAGTTTTCTGTTCACGTCACTTTTCTAAGTGGAATTTGTTTGTGTTCATAGTTTATAAAACTATTCAATTTTAATTCGATACTTTTCTAATGAGTATGAAAACAAGTTTTTATTGAAAACTGAAATGGTTACTAAATATAAATCGTTTATGGTTTATTCGCTTTAAAAATAGAAATTTTTGGTATGGGGAAAATAAAAATTGACTTAGTTTTCGTAAGAAGCGTATTACAATGTTCACAAACATTTCAAATACAAAGTGTTCATAAACAACTAATAATGTAGTATAATATACCGACTGTTCTGACACTGTTCAATACATTAAAACCATTTTCATTTTTTCTTTTGTAATATTTTAGATTTTCTAGACATTTTATTTCAATTCGTTTTGATAATTAAAATTAGATGGCAAATTTTGGAAGCTGGATGTTACGGAACATTTCTCAAATTGTAATTTATAAGCAACGTTAACTAAAAGTATGACAGTAAAAATAAAGTGCTTTACTTCCGTGTTTTAATGAACCGACAAAAGAATTGCGATTTTTGTGCACCTTAATTTGACTTGCATTCTGCATGTAAAGCATGTTGCACTGAATTAATATAAGGAAAGCTGTTACAAAATCGCCAAAATCTAAAAAGTTTTTCTTTCGCTTTTCTTTTACAATTAAATTGGAAAATCGACATAAACAACGAGAAGAACGGCCGAAGTAAAAAGTTTTATGGAATTACAAGCTGATCACATAGCTGTGCATACATACATGCTTCCAGTAACTATTCGTGTTTAGACACAAATTGCGTTAGTTAAGAAAGGTGAAATTGCGAACATAATGCAAAGAGCAATAAAAGGTTCAAAGCAATGAATTACAGGAGATTTGTAGATATTTGCAATATTTTCTAATGTTTCATAAGTCACGTTTACGTTATGTGTGTGTGTAAAGCGAGTGACGAGCGTTTGCCTGGGTGTTGCATATTTAATGCATTATCCTGCGTTAGACATAAAGATCCTCTTGACAGCTCGACTTCGACCCTACCTTTGCCCATAATCAGATCTTCATGTAAGTTCATTCAATGCTCAATCAGACGTAACTTTCACCTTTTTATCGTTTGGGCGCACGTGTGCACGTAATACTCCTAAGAAATGGAAATTGAAGGAAATGTATTACCTAGGATAGGACTAGTTCATTTATCTTAATCTATGCCTATTTGTATACATGCAATACAAGAAATGCTTATAAATGTTGTATCGGCCATAGCGGATCATGTAATTAGTAATTACTAACAGGGATTACACGGAAGGATTCCTGCGAGAGGGTAAAACTCAAACGAGATCTCATTATTACTATACATTAATTTACATTGTACATACTATATCCTATACAAACGGTGGATGGAATCAGTTCTAACTCTAATACTAATAACATAAACTCATATTGCAAATTGCAATGAATGCATTTCGTAAGTGTACGCTATTGAACGCAAATGCTAAAGAATTTGATAATATTCTTACCAAGATGTTTCTTTGAATACCAAAAAACATACTAACTTTTAATACTGTATACATATTTACATGAAAATATCCACATAATATTATAGTCTACTTTGTCTTAATCTTACATTTTAGTTGTCCTAATCTTACATTTTAGTTTTATAAGCACAAAATATCATTTACATCGTCGCAAACAATTAAAACAATTGTAAAAATACTTTATTTTTCTATCTGTTTTAATTTACAAAGCATTACCATTTGAGAAACAAATGATTTTGTGTTTTGTAATGCAAGAAGAAGGTGTGATTCTATAAGCTCTCCTAGGGCGAGCTAAAACATTCGTCAATAAGTACAGATATATTAGAATTGAGTCCGACAAGTTTGCTGAGTTGTAATTAACTACACAAAATTTTAGCAGAATTTGGAGAGTTTTGAGCATTGCTACTGTACTGTTCTGTAGTATTGCCTATTATGGCTGAACTTTCTTTTCATTATCCCAAAGCACTATGAAAAATCTCTAGAACACTAATAATTAGTTTAAAAATGCTATCCTGCTGTACCTGTTTAACTGTATTATTAGGAATTCGTTGCGCTTTTCTTGACAAGCAAAGCCAATCCATTAAAATAACAACGACCAGTTGGACCAACTATCAGAGAATCAGTTTTTATCTATTTAACGTGATTCGTTTTCGATTGTAATCTCATTTTTTGCTAAATTAAGTATTTACTCACTTTTAATGCCCCTTTAGTTACTTATAATTTGTAGCCGTAGTCCATCTTTACTTAATGGAAACCTCATTTATTGCATCCTTATCCTGAATTTCCTGAAACGTTTCATTTCCAACATTTCGCATAGATCGTTTATATAATATTTTATGTCACAGCAGACCATACAGTAATAATACCATATACTGAATTAACAATCAAGTGAAGGAAAAACACATTTTTTACATCAAACATAATATCTTCTCTGATGTCACTGAGTGCAGCACAAAATGACTTTCGTTATGTCTTCCTCCTCATTATTTTAACTACCTACTACATTTTCTAAAGTAAACGTATTGTGATTGTGATTATTCTAGGATCTTAGTTGGGGACTCTATGCATTGTAACTTCCGAATTAATAAAGTGAAATAGCGCTATAATAACACTTGGTTCGGGTCCAATAAAAGTACCGTGCTTACCGTTGATTTCGTAATTTGTCTTTTCATAAATCAAAACTACATTCTACAAACAAATTGTGTTTGTTACCAATTACCTTGTTCCTTTTAGCTTGTCTATTTTAGATTCCGCTTCCGAGAGGAGGATGGATTTTCGATACTATCAGAATGATCACCCTCGATGAGACTGACAAGCTTGCTAATTCAGTTTCGCTAGTGAAATATGATATTACTGATAACTGCCCCCTTAAAATACGTAAATACTATCAAACTAGCAATAGAGTAGTAGTAACACAAAAAGTATGGCAATAGCTAAATATCTATACACTGTTTATGTAGAAGGAAAAGGAAACATCTACTGTTTGCTTGGGTATGCAGCATGCTATGTGGAATACACATAAAATTAGTAGTAATTCTAGAATTGTACATACGTGTTGTTATTTCAGATTAATCTGGAAAATGAAAGAAACAAGTTTTCAAAATCGTTATTGTCTACGAGTTGCTCAGTGTAATCAACAATACACTCAGCATCTTCAGAGGCTATATAGTACTGGTTGATAAATCAAGCCGTTCAGAGAATGCAGTTCTTTACACAGGTTGATAATAATATCCGTTTCGAGACTACTTACTACTTACTATATCTACTACAACCTTACATACTGCATCCCGGACAATTCATCACGAATGACCGATTGATAACCAAGTGAATTTTTGTGCAGGCACTATCTGACAAATAAGAAACGTTTTAGTTTCAAACAAAAAATAGTAAAAAATGAATTCCAAATTGAACTATTCTCAATGTAAATATTCCTTTTTTTGAGGTAGCTAGATAGCTCGAGAATTTGAAGAAGGAACCTGACTTGAGATCAAATTGTCTGTTTGGTATATGGTCTGATTGCAGGTGAGTGGATTTGTTTGACGCGAATACCACAATGTTATGTGCAGTTCACTCTAAGACCCATTCTGCAATTTAGAATGCAATAATTCCATGGAACGTAGGGCTGTAATACAATTTATCATAAAAATCGCAAATAGTAAACATGATGCAGCTATACCTTTGTTGTACCTGTTAGTTAAGTGTTTGTTCTGTATATTCTGTACATAGCAAAACAACTGCAATGCAATTGGTTACCAGAAACAAGAGAGAAGTGCAAAGTTACAATCGAGAGCAAACGAGGAAAATTAGAACGCTGAGATTAAAATCACAAATCGAATTTGCCAGGATGAGATTATAAACATGAAACAAGTTCATTTACACAGATTGGGAAACCTTAAACTTGCCAAATGGAAAAAATGAAGTTTCAATTCTCTCAATCAACGCTATTCACCAGAGACATTCCTTGTTTGTTTTATTATTTCTAGCCATGCATGTACATGTTCATTGTGTTTAGCTATTTGTTTAGTCAAATGCAATGTTTGTCTACAGTAACATTATTTTATTACAACAACCAGTCATCATTTAAGTACAAGAAGCAAAAAATAAGACATTTACGTCTTGATTTTACTCTTTTGTCTACTGTTGTAGCACGCTAGTAAATTGACTATTGTAAATACTCATAAATTACTTGTTTTGCTACGACTGTTTTTTGGGAATAAATGTCGGAATTCGTTCCCTATGGATTACTAACCGTTGTAGCTACGTTGTGTAACGATTTCTTTAACTCTACATTATGTTTATTTAATGTAATAAATAAATTAAGGTCACAAAAGATCTTTCTACTTAGTGTCTGTGTAGTGTATGGACGGTTGTTCATCAAGGAAATAAGTAAAAGAAAAAGTAACTTATCAAAAGTTGTGAACTGAGCGAGAAGGTAGAGATTAACATGAAAAATTGAAACAATTTGTTATAATTTAGCTTTGATAACATAAGCATAACGTCTCTATTCTTCACTTTACCTAAATAAGAGAAAGAAAGTTTAGAATACACTTATCTTTTCATTATTTAATGTAATGGGGGGAAAATGCGATAAAGTAAACAAATAAGCGACACAATGAAATAAATATGTAGCTTTCAGGAGTTATAATATGATGGGTGCTGGTAAATACATTGTTTATGTACACAAAAGCAATTAAATCCTATTAAAAATGAATTGCCTTGTTAGTTTAGTAACCTTTACTGATTCCAATCGTGTTTAATGTCTAATTGCAAGGATAGATTGTGGCACTCGATTAGATTGAGCAAGATAAAGGTAGACCTCTCGCATAAACTCACATTCGATATAATGACAACCCCTGACTATATACAAGAAAACGAATGCATATATATATACACGACTTAATTCTTATGTAAAGTCTAGTAATAGCTTGATAGTGTTCTTTGTGTTGTGTTTATACATGTAGTTTACATCATTTTAATCTAAAACATAGTTTAAGTATACCTTTAGCGATTAGCTAGACATGCTTCTTAATAAAGACGTATTATAACTGCTACCTGCTGTGCCCCAGTCAGTAATGCACTTTTAATGCTCCCTCAACAATTACTACTAGTACATAGTTAATCTAAAACTACTAATATCTAATACAACCCAATTCGCTTTAGAAACATTCTACTAGCACTATTTTACGTAATGCGCACTTAGTCTTAGAACTAATGTCAAGAGTAAACTTAATTTATTAGCTATTCTATGATTTGTAGAACACTTGTTTCAAATCTCTGTGTGGTTACTACTACCATACACTAATTGTTAAACACTAATGTACATCTGATTAGTATATTCAAGTAGGTTATCTTTTAATTAATTATATATGTTTGAATCTCATTCACTCTTTTTCTCGACAGAAATCAAGATCAAAATGTTCATTATTGCCGATTCGCAAGCATGCATTATTTTCTGGCAAAATACACTAGTAATTACATAAGGCAACCTCCAAACATCCTAAATGTCTTTTTTACATTGCGTAACTTCCGAATGGGCAATCAAAAACTTCTAGCATGGAGCATTTGTAGTAAATTACCACTATAGTT
This sequence comes from Tomocerus minor, assembly GCA_009936455.2. Classification (NCBI taxonomy): domain Eukaryota; kingdom Metazoa; phylum Arthropoda; class Collembola; order Entomobryomorpha; family Tomoceridae; genus Tomocerus; species Tomocerus minor. The sequence continues at coordinate 28,345 of JAAAYG020035822.1, forward strand.
GTTGCATAGTTATACTATTAGAAAGACTTACCAAAACTTTACGATACTTGAAAAATTGCCTTCTAGTATTTCAAATCAAATTAAAGTCATTCTGTATCATTCTATTTCAATTCCAATCCAATATCAGATAACATACATTGTACAGATCTTTAGGGTTATTAGAAGATTACAAAAACAATAAATTGCCAATGATTGATAATTAAAATGCCCATGCTGGGATCTATTCTATTGTTTAGCTATATTATTTGTTTTGGTTGTTTATCTCTTTAATTTTATCTTTACAAGACACCCTGAAGTAATACAACAGGGACTTCGTGTTACTTACGACCACTGTGCACTTGATTTATTACGCTTGCTATTTAAGTATTTACACTATTAAAGTCTATTTTAGTAGGTATTTATTTAAATACTCTCGTTTTACATCCTACAGCATTAATACATACATTAGCAAAATATCACATCAGATGACTGTTTATACAAATACAGCCAATATAATCTTAATTGATTGATTGAAGTACACTGTATTAATGTATGGGCTGGGCACTGCAATTATATGATTTAAATGTGATTTCATGTACCTACATTATTTATGCGTTTTTTTAATACATCTTATCTTGGAAAAAGCAATTTATCAACCATGCTGCATGAGCTGTTTAATGATATATGTGTGTTTATTAAGTGTCCTGATAGAGTCATGCTAATCTGCAAGGTTCCTGACTTCAGAATACTTCAGATTAACTAATTACTTATTGTGTGCCTTATTATAATTAAGAAGTTTTGATAATTAATGATATATTATGTGTAATAGGTAATTTAGACCAATTAGTAACACGTGTGCTTAATTGCTAGTCACACAATTGATTTAATAGTGGAACATTATATAATTAATACCATAATACGTAAAACTGATCTGCAAACAATATTTTAAATACACAGGAAATACACATGGATGTTTTGTATGCACCCTTTCATCAATTTACATTTACGTATGTAATGATTCAACTGATTTCGTCTTTAAAAAAAGGTTGTTAGCATTCAAATGTTTAAGAAAAATTATATTTGTTGCAGCTGCAACTTGCAAATGCTAAATGCAACGAAAGTGCAGTCATGGTTGGTCGTTACAGTTGAGTGTAATTTCTCTCATGCTTCCAAAACTGCATTTTCATCTGCATTTCTACTTCTGTAATGTTGTTACATTGCTTTATATTAAATAGCCTTTTTCACATTCGTAGAGTTTCACATTATGTAAATGTAGCAAGTACCTCTCTCTCTAATAATACGTTATTAAACTTTATCACTTTGTTATTAACAAACAAAGGTACCTATAATAGTATTACCTATCCATTGCGACTGATGACTGCAAAGTGATAGGTAGAGTAAAAGTAAAGTGGTAGTAAGTAATAATTGTTTATTATGACAGTAAAATGTTAAATTGAGCAGATAAAAGGAAAAGTGGTTCTACTACGTGAGGTAAATGCAATTGAGGAATGTGGCTGTGACAATAGAGTAATCAAATCATAACAGAAGTAATCACATGCATGGCAATACTTTGAAATGTTACATGAATATTAAAAAAGAGCCCATAAAATAGAAGTCAATGGCAATGCCACGGCCACAGGTGTAAGTAATAATAATAATATGCTTAGGGATTTGATAGATCGATCAGACGAACGAACGTTTCACTTATTTACAAGATGATGTCCTGTCTGGTTCTGGTTACAAGGGCCAGTCGTTGGTTGGCTCTTGACGAAATGTGAAATGAATCTTATTATCACTATCTTCTCTTACGTAGTGCATAGCATTAGTGGTTCTCGTAATGAAAGTTGACGGATCTGTAATTTTTTTCGTCATTGTTTTTAGTTAGCGCATTTTCGTTGCATGAGGATGCATTGAACTTGAAGTGGACATGAAACATGAACACATTTGAGAATTTATAATGCTATATAAACACTGTTATACCTGCAGGTATATGTAAGAAGCATTAGAATTAGAATAGCTAGACATTTGGTGAATGAAAGAGTGCAGGTAGAAAACGTAAGGTAAAATTAAATTCACAAAGAAGTGTAGCATGTGTGTGTGAAAATGTAAATAAGCCTCGCCTCTCCAATTTTCAATAGAGACAATAAGTAGGTCTTCACTTTGGCTTTTCGTTTGTGTCTGAGGAGAGACGGCTGTTAGAGAAGACTCATCTCTCCTCACTTTCAATAAAGAAACGCACATCTGTAATGTAATACCCATGAGTATGTAACAGACACATGAAACACACATAGATGAACATTTTCATTCTGTTAAAATACATGTGTCATGTTACATTTGAAGCTATAACCTTTATTAATCCCAATTTTCTTCCACTATGCATTAGTAGAGAGTAATTTAGAATTTGTACGAGCAGACAAGCACCCTCCTGTACGGAAACCAGAACGCTACGTGTTTTCTTAATATCAGCAGGCGCCTTTTATTCTTTCAGATGCCTCCCGGTTGTAGAGCAAGTCTAATGAAATAAAGTAATAACATGTCCAGCAAGTCGACATGTCTCAGCTAATATTCTTCAGTGCTTTATGTGATGTGGTTTGAAAAGATGTGCGCATGATATTGATGCTTGTTTTATTGCTCTTTGTATGATCATAGGGAATTAAAGATTAGTATGCCTACTCTCTCATTTTCAGTCTTAATGACTACGGGAAATAAAATATTGCGTACAAAGCGCCATGTAAATGAACCAGGTTAAGAAAATATAGGAAGTAGTAAATACCTCGTCTTCAGGCTCTTTATTTTGTCATAAAATACGTGTGTTTTATGTTGGATTAATGTCAATATTTGCATTTGATGTTGCAAGGGCGCAGTGAGTGAGACTGTGCATAAAATATTAGGCTCATGCTCAGCAATTTCCCTTGACACTTATTTAGTTCTCCATCTAAATCATCTACATATCGTATACAGCTTGAAAATATCAAAGTGAAACCGAAAAATGAAGGCCAGGCCAGTGTAGAAGTGCAACACAACATAGTACGTCCCTGAATCTAATTTATGCATTAGGAAATATTTTTCTTTAGTGGTTTTCCAGGATTGTGTAAAGCACCATCATAACTATACTAAACAGAAGGCTCCCTTATTTAAGGACAAATAATTCATTCAATCTCAGAGATGCTTAGCCTACTAGAAACTCTTACCATTAAAATTAAATTAATATCAAAATGGCCTACTTAAATTAATACTTTTATTAGAGCTGAATAGTAATTATACGGTCATCAGAAGTTGATTAAATCTAAATTTAAAAATGATAGCCAGTTTTATCTTTAGATCATAAATGCACCTATGCGTTTACATTTCATTGACATCAGCCATTACCATTACCGAATGTATACCTAAATTAAAATTAAATATATTTTTAATACATAAACATTGTTTAGTATTGGGTATTTACATTTACATTTCTTCTTCAAGTCGATGCGCGATGTTATGTTATAATATACTCCTGTCACAAAACTATCGTCTCATGTTGTTCTAAATAATATAGGTCAAGGTGAACTGTATTAGGGACAGGTCCACGCAGGTGAAGACTCAGTCAGAGGTTAGTTTATAGTTTATGTAGAAGAGAGATTTTGTTATTTGAATGTCAGCTCCCACCGTATGTATACTTAAATCCTTTAGTTTTTCAGATGCTAAAGTATCTATACTTATACTAGTAATGAACAACTTTTATTATTATCTTCTAAAATGAGACACATTGATGTTGAGTCAATCATCGTACGAATTGCTTGTTTAGATTACCCAATTTTAGGCAAAGTATAATAAAGTGTAAATATGGAATGAGAAAACATGTAACTAGTGCCATATCAGAGATCTTTCTTTCCTACAAATGTTTGAGATAGCTATGCCATAAAGCGTCGAAGTGTGAAGAATAAGGTTAAGCGTAATAGAATGTGAATGGGCTCCGTTTAGAAAATCATCTTTGATGTTCCTGTTGAGAAGAGCTTTAAACAGTTGTACAAGTCACAATAGCAAAGAGACAGTATAAATAATCCAATCATTTAATTTGATGTAGCGCAATCTCAAAGTGTAAACAAGATTTATTAAATTTCGTTCTGGCACTGTGGCGGATTAGTCTTCTAGGTTCACCAGATGAGATTCATATAGATAGCGTCAGTAAAACTCTTTATAACCTTTAAAATGGTTTACATAAATAATAAAGTTACGCTATGTTGAAACAGCAGTTGATGATATAGTAGTATTTGAATTAGAGATTCATTTAAGTGTACAGTTTAGTTAAGCTCAATATCACAGATCTATGTACAAAACAGTCCATAAGATGCATACAGACTTTTGCAATAGTAAATATTTATTTGCTTTTGATAATTTTCGACACATTGAATGAGCAGAGCAGATAATTTTAACTGTCATCATTGCAAAACTAGCGCAAATAAATATTGTCACTAGTATTTCACTTCCAAAATCTGTGTAACATTTTTCTACACGCTTAATCGCTTCTTGATTGAGTGCTTTTCATCTGTGCTGAAGATACTATTCACTTATCATCCATAAACGTTTAGAGATTTTAAAGAGGCCTTAAGCAAATCTGATTGTATAAAGAGACATGTAATTATTGGATCTCATCATTATCGAATTTCTCAAAGTACAGCAATTTTTTTAAGTGTTTTCTAGTTTTCTACAATTTCTTCCGCAATATCCGCTTTTCCATGTTCAGAAGATTACAATCATCCACATCTACAAACGTCTCAAGAATACCTGAGCCTATTTCCATCCAGGTTCTTAAATATCTTAACTAATTACATTAATAGAAAATATAATATTTTACCAGCTGCTGTATCTGCTTCTCCATCACAATTACAATGTACGTGCTACTGGTTAGATACATAAAATATGTACAATAGATCCTGTTGATTTCCATTTCAATAGCATTCTATTCTTTACGAAGACAATTTAAATGTTACTTAATAAAGACACACTTCTCTTTGATAGGCCATTGTGAATGTGTGCATTTTACATTAAAAGATACAATCTGCAGTGTGCTGTTTGTCATGTTCGACTTGTAAATACGATTGATATCATATCATTCTATCAACTATCTACATTCTTTTACCTCTCTGTAAGTTTCAGTTTATTTCACGTAAGCTTATAAAGAATCAAGGAATGAACCTTTTACTTTGAATGGGAAACAGATATTGGTATAGGTAAACCCTATTTATGTATCTACCTACAGTATGCTCATGTCTCTCTTTGTATACATAATGCTTAAAAAACATTTTCATTAATTGCAAGACTACACTCACAATTTAGCAGATAGGCAAAGCAAAGTTAATTAAGAAATCTCATAGAGAACTAGCAGAAGAGGAAAGCACGAGTTCAGTTCACATTCAATTCTTTTATTGATAAACACATTATCATAAAATAACGACATGTCCTATATGCACAAACTACAAACACAAAACTGAGTGTATGTACAAGTAAACATTCAACAAGATAACTCTCTTTTTCTATTATGTCTTTCCTTTTCCTTCCGGTTTCCTAAATCCTCATTATTTCATATTATTCATTCACTTTGTACATAGCTTAACAATACCTACTTATGTAACAAATGCAAACAAGCCCCTTTTGAGCTACATGATAAATACTCTACCTAAATAAATCAAAATTACCTACATTAGTATTAAAATTATCTAATTGAAAAGGTAACTTGAGCATTTCATGCTTCGTTTGACTATTTAAACATAGGAGTTAGCTGAAATGAGTAGATTGAGTCGTTTTAAACTCTATATACCTACTTGAACATTTTAAGAACATGCTTTAGTGATGAAACTGGGCAAGTCAATGCAAGATACTAACGAGCTACTTCTGTTTTTACACCTAACGAAGCGATTATTGTATTTATCCAAGAGTTTCTTTTCTATAAATACTCACTCTGCTCCAATAATATTCATCTACGCAAATCCAATGTAATTTTATAAGGTAAATACAGAGACAAAACCACTAAACATAACTAACTAGGCAATATTTACATGAAAATATTAAGGTTGAAATAATAAATAAAGACATATCATTCACAGTCAAAGAAGGGCTAATAAAACATGATAGTAATGTGTGCACTTTAAGCAAGGTAGACTATGCATTAAAAATAGACTAATTTGCATTCTGAATTTGTCTTTTGTCAATTAGTAATTTTAGTGCAAACAAAATTGTGTCATTTTATTAACAGGATTATGATTTTATGATATATGAGTACAAATCTGTTATTTAAGGGCTGCTTAAAGCCTACTAAATTTTTTGAGTAAGAATTTTCAGGTACCAAGCTCATTAAATCCACATAACCGCTTAAATAACTTTATTTCAGTTATATATATCATTCATGGCGATATGCGATATCTTAAAACTAGGTGCTAATACAACAGTAAATCTGGGTCTGGATGATTTCCTCTACCCAGAATGTAAAAAATCTGACGAGTTTTAAAGGAAGAAGTGTTGAAACTGTGTCGGCAAATCAGACTACTTGCCTGGGAGCTTCTTTTAATGGTTAATTTTGGATTTTTAGCTTGTAAAACTGTTCCTGCTTGTAATTTGTAGCTAATTTCGTTGCTCTTTATTGTTATTGTTAAGTAATAGGTAACAATGCATGTATTATTACTGATATTAATTTAGTGATGCAACGTTATATGTTCTTATTATCTGGTATAAAGTAACGTAAAACATGCATTTAGACATTTTCCCTTGTATTTATGTTACATATATGTTTATGTAGCTTGGACTATGAAGTAGAAGACGCGTAAAGGAAAACTGTTACATCTAAAGCGAAACTAAAGATAAGGAAGGCTTTATAGGAGGATTACTATTGTGTTAGGTTAGACGGCTAGACTATGGACTAGATGAGGAGACAAAAGTAAAGGAGCATAAGATAGAAGTGAGTGAAGTGAGTAAACAAGAGAGCACAACAGGGAGGAAATAAATACAATGTTGCAATGGAATGGTGGAGTATGTATTAAAACGGAGAGAATAGAAAATAAAACTATACACGATCAGATTCACAATTCACACCTTATTGTAATGAATGAATTGGATAGAATGTAGGGCAGCGTGTAAGAACTGTCTAGCACACACAGGCAGATACAATAGACTTTTTAAACGACACAGCATTGTTATTAGCGTGTAAGTGAGAAATTCCAATGATAACATAAATAGTGTTACGTGCACAACTGCAACTTCTGCTTCTAACTTCTATAATTATAAACCAAACTTTAAGCTTAAAGCATGCGTATATATTTAGAAAAAAGCAAGTGCCCATATTTGTGATTTCGTACACCCACAATATAAACTAGGCGAATCATCTATAACTTAGACTTTAGACAGGTAAAAAAATAAAATTCGATTTAGTTGGGTCATTATTTTAGATACTTTCATGTTTATGAGTGCATGCAACAATTCGGTTTTTTATCTGAAAATTAATTTGAAGACAGATTCTCACTAGGCTTAGACATGTGCGTGGTGTGAACGAAATTTCGTAGATAGTTTTTAGAGGATCCGTTTCTGGTCTAGCTCGTTATGTATTAATATGGACAGAAGGGCGTTTAACGAGATCTCACTCTCATTCTTTTTCAAGATAAAGCATCACTATTATCCTCCTGCATTGCATGTCATCTGCTGACACATAGAATACGAGTTTCAATTCTTGTATCTTATATAATATAGGTAGCTTTATGCTAATGGAATGATCTCATTATAATTCCTACAAGTCAACATCGATGAACACAAAATTAAATTCGATATCTTTGGGCAAGGAAAATACTTGCATAAATCTTCTTAGCATCAGACCACACACATGTCTTCCTGTATCTTTTAAATTTTTTAATGTAATGTTATAATTTTTTAGCAATTAGTTTTGAACATGAGGAATAAGGCAATCTTCAATTTTGCATCTCTAATTAACATAATTATAGATTAGGTATAGAGATGTAGGTTGTAAAGTAAAATAAGCAAATATTTATTTCTTGTTAATTTATACATACTTTGTGTATAATTTCACAGAAGAGCAGTTACTCCTGTTCTGATACACATTTTCGTCAATGATACTAACAAAATCGTGCTTTAATTATATGTTAAGACTCTTATTTCCTTTCTTATAACTAAAACCTCATTATCCTGTCAATGCTATGTAATGAATGGACTTTAAATTCTAACAGTTTCTCCTCAAAATATTTTATATAGACTAGACTGTACAGGAATAAATTTTGAATGGAAAATTCCATGGAATTTTCCGTAAAAGTTTTAGTGAAACTTGGTCGTTGACTATTCAAAGTGAAATATCTACTGTTTGCTGAATTGTGAATCTCAAGGTATTTGATATTACAGAGATTATTATAGTGTCATATCATATCACAAAGGTTCCTTATTCAATAAGACATTAAGGATAGTGAGAGAGTAGTTTATCATTGAAATTGAAGGGCCCTTAAATATAACATGTATAAATGATATGGTAGCCTTTCTACTGAAATTGTGTACACAGACACAGAGTGATATCTTATACTTGATTCAGATAATAGAGAAGAAGCTGTTAAGATGCACCACGGCAGTACAACTAGTACAAGTGGCATCAACAGCACAACAGACAAGAAAGTTTGACTTGTACACTAAAGTGCTTGCATGGTAAAGTAACCACATACCTGTGTGTCTATAATATTATAACTTTTTGCATCTACATTGCATTTGCACCTATACTTTCATTATTTATACAGATATAGCTAAGTATTCGTCCTCGTCAAACAAAACTAAGTACATACAGCACAGCAACGTATAGAAACTTCAAAGTGTTTACTTCCCAGCCCCCGACCGTAGCACAAGCACAGGACAGATTTACATTTGCTTTGGTGAGGAGTTCTCCTTTTCTTCCCACAACACGTTAAAATGCACTTCTGAGTCTCTAGTCAAGTTACTTACACTTTACTCTCGTTCTTGTTGCCGACAAGAGAACACACACCACTTTCGTCTGATATTTACCTAGCCTTCAGCTCTAAGAGAAAATCTGGCCATACTGATACATACACACTGAACCGTTTTGTCTATTCAATGTGCTTCTAATCAAATCAGGTTCTCTTTGTCTGACTGATTTGTTGATAGTTTTCGCCATTACCTTTTCGCACACACAGTGACAGTCAACACAGAAAATGAAGTTGAAAGCTTAAACACCAACATACAAAAACAAGTGCATAGAGGAAAATCTTTAAACCTACTCACGTTTCTTCTTCTCGCTTTTCTTATATACAAACTGATACTTAGCACTACTAGACCTGTAGTTTTACAAAGTAGTAGTGAATATATATACAACTTCTTATTGACTATAACTACGAGCCACAGTTAAAAAATTGCATTTGACCACGTGTTGTCAATTCCAGATTAAAACTTGCACAGAAAACATAATTTCTTGTCTTGTAATTAAACAAGAAAAGTGACTTCCTTCAATTTTCTTCCGTCTTAAGTTACTTTGTTTACTTGAATTTAATCAAGGGGGACGGGTTTGCTACCAAAAGATACGACAACTATCTTATCTTTCCTGAAACTTGAGAAAAACACCTGAGATTCATATAATTTTCTTTGTTTCTCAGTGGAAAATACAATTTTCCACTGATAACTAAATTACGCAAGGAACTCACTCGTATCTTTGTATTTCTTATTTGTGAAAATGTTGGAAAGTGACGGAATCAGCGACGACGTTAGTGACTGGGGATCCGATTTCGATGACATTGAGGATGATAAGGTAATTTCCTTCGACAAATTCTTTAAAATTACGACCATTTTTACGTTTGGTAGGATTTTTTGAATCGCATTTTTAATTTCCTTGTTATGACTTTAGGTCGCAAGGTAATGGGTTAGTTATTTTATTACATATCTTTTGGGCAAGGATAATAGAGTCTCCCTCCCCCTTAAAGGGCTGGCAAAGAATTGATGTTTTGAGGGGTTCGGAACAAGTAGGAAAAATACCGGAGACCCCATCGCCAACTCGTTTGTTTCCAACTATGTAAATCGGTTTTATGAAAATCCTCCAATGACGTCAGTTGTGGATGTTCGACCCACTTTTCATTTTCGGAAATCCCCATGGGGTTTGCCGTAGGTTAGCTTTTAGGTACATTGGAAATGATAGCGCTGTCTAAGATCATTTGATTCTGAAGAGAGAAGAACAAATGAATATCTGTCAAGCTAAGCTCCAATTTAAAATCCAGTGATGTGCAACAAAGAGATTAGAATGCAGTAATAATGTGCGTTGACTCAGCTGAATTCTTTTAGTAAATGTGAATTGTAACCGTAAAATTGTTATTACATGTCTCATAGTATTACAATAAAATGACAGAAGTAGTTTAAGGGATCTAGACAAAGAGTCATCAATGTAGGTAGTAGATATTTACGTGCGGTAAGGTAAACAAAGTAAGGAGACTGTAGTCACAGACACATGGAAAAAAAGAGTTGAGTTTAGTAGTGCATTTCGTTTCAGAAGAGTGAACTGAATGACAAAGGCTGACAATAGTCAAGATCAAACAGTTCGAAAGAGATAATGATTTATTTAGACTTTAAGGACAACTTTGAGTTGTATACATTGTAGTACAATTAGTTGCACAAAATCTATTATGTAAAATAAAAGGCAAGCTTGACTTGCTTTGTAGATAAAGAAAAGTCAAGTCAAATCTTTTCACAGTTACACGGGTTAGTAAAATAGAATTGCCGTTTTGTAAGTATGTACTTAGGATGTACATAGCATGTAAAATGTCACTAGAGGCTTCGTCTCAAATAAAAAGTCAGTAGTAGGTGTAGTAAAATCTTGGAGATTTAAATACGTGCCATACTCGATCCATTTCCATTTAAAGCAGTTGAATAATCCTGTTAGTTTAAAAGTATGAATGTCAGTGTCAGTTTGTCCGTCACTAAAAAACATAAGCACTACATAAGAGCACAGACATGATAAATTCAAATAAGCCTTCCCTAATCTGAAATGCATGTGTGTTTGCATTTTGTGTTTCTTTAGACAGACAAATGAGAACTTTGTTACTATGCTCATGCTCCATTGAATTGTAGTTCGCATAGATAAAAACTCCTATAAATATCTTCAAGTAACACTGGCAAAGGATTTTGACAAAAAAGAGTGGGAGTACTGTAATGGAAAACTAATGGAAAACTGCCCACAGATTCTAAATTCAGTTTGCTTTTGATTGCTTTGTAATGGGAAAACATTAACAAATCTTCAGTTAAGGGTCAAAAGTACAGAAAAATTAATTTATTTTGCAACTGGACTTGACTTCGTTTCACATACAACATAAACATAGAAGTAAACATGGAAAAGTATAATTTGACGTTATGTCCTATTAATTGAGCTATTCTTATACCATCATATCTATAATGTATTCAAGGGAATTTAATGACATGGATTTGAATGGAAGTGCAAATGTAAACAGTTGACTCATGCAGTACAAACTATGTATGCTTTGATTTTGTCTTTTTTTTCGACTCGCCAAACAAGCAGATTGTGTTTTGCCGAGCTAGAACTACTACAAGTTCACTAATAGGCTGCTAAATGCTTTTTAAACTTCTATTCTGTTTAACGGGATATGAAACTCTGTAGTCATCTGTGTATAATCTCCTCATTCACCAGACTACTAGCTATAATATCATATCATCCTTGTATATACCTATGTACTACTACCTAAACTACCTAATGCTCTGTAATGATTCAAATCAGTACCTAACTAATGTAAGAAACGGAACTAATGACTAGATGAGACATACAATGCAATTATATTCTATTTTACCATCCCTACACTACCTACGTATCTCATACTTGTATCTTTACTAATGCAAATCCTACATGAAACATCTATTAGCTGTAGTAGGGTATTTAGCAGCTAGGAAATCTCATGCACAATTTATTCACAGTACAGTTTCTGCTTTTTATCCAAATGGACAGTTAATACTGAAATAGAGAGAAGACTACTGATGTTTACAGTTCTCACAGAAATACTACCTACCTAGTACCTATATATTCTCTGTTACTTTTAGTTGTGTTTGGCTCTAGTTCAGATACTCATCTTCTCAAAAAAATCACCAATGAAGTAATTATTATTCTTTGAATTTTTCCAGCCAAATCTATTTGTAGCTTACGTATACACACGCTAGCTAAGCATGAATCCATTATAAACAAAATTGATGATGGATTACAGTGAAAAATTTCTTTGTAGACTCACATAAATAACCTATAAATGCATCGTAATCACTGTAAATGTAGAATGAATAAAATAGTCCCGCTATTGTATCATTGTAGGTTTTATAGCTGTACCTATTTATGCATAATTGATGTTTGTGTTTAGTAATGGACATTACATGTAGGTATCCTCACAATTATTATGTACATGAAGACGCTTTGAGTATGAATGAATTGAATGGATTTAAACATTAGTAAACATCATGTGAAAGTTTCAAATTAAAAATGTAACCTTTGAATAGAGCCGATGAGGTCGAAAACCCGCAAAAACATTAACCAGATAGCAAAAACATTATAAAGGCCAACAATCACAACTCACAACCCTTTTTTATAAATAAGGATTTCCGTAAACTATCATTTCAAACTTTATCATTTCTATATTTCTCCTTCTATCTTTGGGTTACAAAACATTTAATTCATTTCCATCTGAGCAAAACTGCTTTCCCATAAGATTGGAATCGTAGGAGCAGCACATAATAAAAACTACGAGGACCTATCTCTATTTCTATTAAGCTTTTTTAGATATTTTCGCCATTAGTTAGGTTCTTAATGATTTGTTACGACTTGGGAACTGTCTAAATCTGACAATAGAAAACCTAAAGTAATGCTGAGTGAAGTTTTGTAGTTACGAAACTCACAAAGTTTATTACATATGATTTCTGAGACAATTATGTAGTAAAATTCCAATTAGATTGCTCCCTGACGGATATAAATCATCTAATATACTCCTTAACTCATAGTTAGTATATGAAATGGTTTATATGTATTGTAGAGTCCTCCTGGGCGAAGGTGAATGTATTCATTACTATCCTTAAGACTGAAGTTAAGCACAACCGTAACATTCTCACAATCAGTATTAATTATTACACACCTCCTAAATAAGGTTTAATGCACAAGGATTATCGTTTCATTTCATGGCTGTTCAAGCCAAGACATTTAAATGGGAAACAAATCACTGCGTACTTAATCCATAAATTAGTTCCCATCGATCTATCTGAAATTCAAAGACCCTCTCGGTTGTAGCATTGTTTTAAGTTGTGAATGGAGAGCCAATCCTATTTTATGTATTACATTTTCCAAGTATCACACTTCAACTTAGGAATTACATTCGAAATATTCGCAAAGGGCTACCGCAGAGCAATAAGAAAATAAATTACCTGTGTCATTACAACTACTTTTCCTTTTCTCTTCGTCTGTAATTATTATTGTTTTATAAGCGTTAGAGGATAACCACAAAGTGCCATTACTAAACACTACTAATCCTACTGATCCTTCACACTTTGTCCGTAAATAATGTGCAGATACCGCCCACACGCACTGCAATATGTGCATATTAAAGATTATTGGAATGTGAATTTAATTTCTTCATTTTTGTATGTTCAGCAGTTTTGGTTCATATACTTATAAAACTCATCAGAGCACTACAACAAACTTATTAGATGCAGCTTTTGGAAATTAGAATTTGCAATCTCATGAACTTTGCTTGTTTCTGACCCAGTTTCTTTCGAAACAGTTATCATTTTCTTATAGGAATCCCAAATTATTGATGGACGACTGAATATTTATTACAAGTGGACAATTTCTATCATTATGTAATGTAAAGTTTCCTATACTGCAAACCTAAACCTTGGAACTTTTTAGAAACTTTACCATTTATATTCTTTGGTGTATCATTATTTGATATAAATAAGTAAAACTATATTACTTCACTAAAATCCCTAACTTAACAATTTTGGTGAATTCTATTAATATGCTAACTAATTACAGCAGGTGTAATTTTGCTCGAGCAGTCTTGATTCTAAGAGTGTATCAGATAGGTACCAAATACAAGTTGATATTTTCATAGGAATGTAAATTAATTTAACCTTAAGGATCATGTCAAGTAACAGACTATTAAATAAGTGCTTTTTAATCTGACGTGCAATGAATGGCATTAAATTAGTATTTAAGTAACTAAGAACTGCAAAGAAGTTAAATGATGGTAAAATGTCGTGGGATGAGAAAGAGATTATTAAACTGCCCACGTTGTAGAACAAGATTCTTGATTTTTATTTAGACTAATTTTTTATTCCGCAGTATAATAGAATATGCTTTTAGTGTAGTTGGGTGGTGTGGTGCAGGGAAACGACTTGATCTATATAGAGTCGTAATTCAGAGTGAGATAGAAAATAGAATAAGGAATTTCAACAATGACGGCCCAGAAGCAGTAAAGTTATGTGGCTTGACTAGACCCCTTGCCTTATGTTATGTCAGTGTAGGCAGCAATTTAATTTTTTCTAAAGAAAATCTGTTCCACGCGGAAGACAAACTTACGTTGAGCTTTGGTGTGCCATTTAATGATGTACCTAATGCTAGCATTGAAATTTCAACTCTCTTGACTTTCTGCCTAATCTCTTCTGGCTTTATTATTATCGGGTAGATAGATTTTGCTCGATTTGCGAATGCTCTTACAAGAAATAGTTTTTAGTGTACCTACATTTGTACTTGACATCACCGCAAAGTTTTATCGTTTCTAAATTACAAAGTAAAGAATTGAACAGAGATTAACCATAATGATATATCTAACCTACCAACCTACGACTCCTTCGAAATGTGTGGTAATAACTTTTAGCTATTTACTTACGTGTGTACTGTAATGTACTACCTAATAACTCCTAGGTTTTGCCATTGGGTTTTTGAGGTTGGAATTGAAAGTGTAATAAAAGAATTGCTTTATGGTTTTTTTAAAGTCAGATTAGCATTCATCAAAATCATGCTTTCAGCTGTTTCTTGTAGATTTTGCGATAACCTTTGATCAATATTGCTAATCATTCAGTTTACATGAACTTTGCACTGAAAGTACACTAAGTGCTGTTAGAAAAGAGGCGGCTGTCAAACCGAAAGGTCAGTAATAATGAGTAATTACTAACCAGTAGTCAGCAGTACAACTTAAATAAGCAAGTATGGATAGGTTTTCTTTCACGATTATTCTGTCTTTCAACTAATTTCTTCTGCACAATCTACAGAAACAAATCGTCGAATTATTTACATATGATACACAAAATACTAAATATCTTACATTATGTAATGCTATTACAAATTACAATTGACCTAAAATGAAATGGTAATGTGTCCAAGTGCGATAATTATTGACTTTACATTAGGGTGTTTGTTGTGCAAAAAGGTTTTTGAAACGCAAAATACATTACGCAACGCTATTTAAAATCGATGTTTTACCTAAAATAAAATCGCATTGAACTTTATATTAGGTAGTACGGCTTAAATTTGTTTAGGATATTCGTGTCAACCTAAAGTCAAATCAAGAGATTCACTTCTAAGTGTAGTATTGCTTCTCTGTATGCAAATGACAGACTCTGTCTGTCTGTACATGTTGCTTCTTTATTACATTCGTTTATAACGGTTAATTATAATTTGTAATCTTCGTTGTAATTAATGTATTTATTTTTTCATTTGGGTATTTGTCAATGGTTTTGCAAAGTGGGTATTCTATAGTTTCAGTTCATAATTTTATCCTACAAACTTTAGCAAAACTGCTGATTGCGGTCTAAGACAGAGGTACATACAACTTGATGTCAAAATTAAAATAAAAAAATTCAGTGAAACAAAATATTTCCGTTTTATTGTGAAAAATAATATTATGTGCACTATCAGAAAGAAAAATAAAATGTAATTTGAAAAACCACGACGAAGTTTTTTAGATGTACAGTGTATGAGTTTTAAATGCACTTCTATTACATAGAGTGCATAAATTATTGAATCCAGTCATTTGGATTCTGTTAGTGTTTTTACTACTTTTTACACTCTTCTTGAAATTAGCCAGCGTGGAAAGATAAATAGTAGTAAACTCAGATATGCCAATGGCCTTATGGAGTAATGCACTTTTATTGGTGTTTGTTTGATGCACAGCTAAATGAGTACATGCAAGTAATGCACGTGTAAATGGTATAATATATTATGCATAGGAGTATATAGGCTAGGCAAGTATATAGGGATACGTCTATGTCAAAAAGGATGTAGAAGTGTATGTGTTTATATCTCTTCTGTGCATGCATAATATATTCAATAGAATAAGGGTAAGGTAGGTAATTTGAAAAGATGCAATCTTATGTTTATTCATGCATTAAACTAAAAGCTCTCAGTCTTCTAGATTTTCAGCTAGATAGAGTTTTTCTGTCAGTGCACTGCGTTTTTCCTTTTTTTAACATGATAAAGTAATCTTAATTTAAGGTGTAATAAGGGCAGGGACGTTACATCTCAAAGCATTTCACAATACTGAGTCTGTGAGGCAGGCAAGAGAGACTGGGACATTGTCTTGTCTGTGTAAATTGGCCTACAGGTCCATCAACCGAGTTGACAATGTGTAATTTAGTCTATTGCCCTCCCAGCATAGCATTAATTCTTTTGACTGGCTGAAGCCTTAGTTAAATTCTATTTACCTAGCTATGTTATGAATTCACAGAATGCTCACACACAACCATTACTTTGATGACCATGTGTGTAGTTGCTATTTAGTTTTATATTTTTGTTAGCCGACCATGTGAGATATTCATTGAGTTTATTTTCTTCATACTTATGTGCTATAATCAGTTCATTCTAATTTAGAATTACTGTTATTAGTACTAGGCCGAATACTAGACGGGAATAATTTTATAGGTAGACAGAATAAAAAAAAATAACTAACTACTCATTGCTTTATTATTATGAATGCCCATTAGCCTTTATGCAGTGTAACGTTACACAACGGATATTTATTTGCCTACAGCCAAAACATCATAGGCACTACACAGGGCATAGTTGGAAAAATCTTGCAAGATTGTAAAAACATCCCGAGATTGGGCATCAACTAGCGTGATAGATACATCTTTTTTTAAATCATTACGGAAGGAATCAACTTGTCATCAGACCCATGCCAAGTCCATGCCATAAAACTTAATCAATTTCGCTATTCGTGTAAGATACACTTTGCACATTCGCATGTAATCAGAACACTGTAATTATCTAACGCTACTTCCTAATGAGCTCTAATACTGTATCAACACATTTATTTTATTTCCATTTTGTCTACAACTTAATCTGCCATAAGTAGGTAAGTTATGTAGTGTAAGTATTCTGTGTATGTAGTACAAATGTCCGCATATCATTTTAGTTCCGTCATAATAGCGTGGTGCAAGCGAGGAAATTACTCTTCTCTCTAGTGCAGTACCCGTAATCATTCATTACAAAAGAAGTACGTTAATGGTAATTACGTGTAGATGGAAGTCAACAACGCGGCTACCTATATATCCTATCCCTATTGTTTTCATGAACAATGAAGATTCTGTGAAATTCTGAGAATCGGGATTCAAAAATAAAATTCATTCACTATACTTTAGCGAAGAATGGAGAATTTCAGAATAAACCTTAAGACTTGAACTCATTCCATGCACTTAATACTTTGGCAGACAGTTACATGTCGATGTGATATATAAGCACAGATTTTAATTGCATACAAATATGATGCATTTAATCATAAGGATCTATTGCTAAGCTTATTAACTCAATTACTTTTTTATTACTTTTAAAGCTACAACGAGTGGGTTATTGTACTGCATTCTATTGTTGCTAGAACATTTTTCTACAATTCTAAGTATATGTTGTTTTCAGTTGACAATGTACTATAAAGGATCCTTCGTGTCCTGCACAATAATGCACTTACTTATGTATGACCAAGTTAACCTTTTGCTATTGGCATACATTTACAATTTAATAGTAATACAATTAAAAATATGGTTTTATTCCAAGTACGAAATGGCAAAACACTCGGTTCTTGTTAGCATTGTTTTTTTAATCCCCTATACTTCATTTTAAGGACGAAATGATTATTGCAATATGCACCTATGGTGTAAATCTGTTGATTTCCTTAAAAAATATCAGTTTTGAAAAAAAAATGAAATGGTAATGCATTATGATTGGATATTAATAAGATGTGTTTAGTCATATCATCTGTACATGTAATTCGTTAATTTTAACTGAAATACTTGTGAGGTATTCATGAAGAATAGTTCACTGTAACACCTGCATAGAGAGGTGTAACGGTGTGAGTAACTGCATCATTCGCATTCACTTTTGCTTGCACCTTTGTAAATATAGGTAGCTCAGAAGTGGTTGTTAAAAAGTAGATTCCTGAGAATTAAAAATATCTCTTCCTGTCTCCAAGCAATTGATGAACTTTAGATTTCACAAACCTTACTCTAGCTCATAATACTTGCTTCTGTGCTATTCGTATATAGCACTATAAATTAAATGCGTTTATATTGGTAATGTATGAGAGCTCGAGCTTTGACTTTTTATCATAATACAGACTATTCTTTGCACTTACAGCAGCACTTCATTCAGAAATTTCTATGATTTGTGAAACAAGTCTTTAGCCTAAGTGACAAGAATGAATAAGATTGAATAAGAAAAAAATCAAAGAAATTCAATTCTTTGTGAATTTTCTCCTTCTCTCCTTTTGCTTTTTGTACTGCAACTTCTTCGTTTCATTCTCTTCCAACTTGAAAAATTGTAAAAGTAAAGAATGCACATAAATGATATCTGCTGCGGCTAGAACATTTTTATACCCATATCATTGTGTATAGAACTGTGTAGATAGTGTAAGATAGTGTTCATTGCGTGCAGAAATGTCCATGCAATGCATTACAGTAGCTTTTATGTAAATACATCTAATAGATGCGTGTCTACATGATTCCCTCCTCAAACGAGTTTATTAAATTATTTGTTGATATTGAGATTGCTTATTTTTACCCCTTTTTGCTCATTAACTTTGTGAAGTGGCCGTTTGATTCTCTCTCTAAACCTAGAAAAAGAATTTTCAATCTACATCCATCCTGCTCTGTTGATAAGACATTTCATTCAATATCCTTACATTTTACATTATATATACATATGTCTTGTATTTGGCTTACTTGTAAGAATGCAATGTTTATAGACATATAAAATTTTATTCAGCACAACATAACATGAACATGTCATTTAATATTTGTAGTGTTGTCTCATCCTTTCGTTAGATGAAATCCTCGAGTCAAATCTAATATTTCCCACAGCTCTCACATAAGATCAATCTCAATTGCAATGTTTTGTACACACATAGGTTACCAATTTGCCCTTCCTTTGGTTTTCAAGCAATATGTTGACGCTCTGTTCTGTCGCATTTTTCATGAATTAGTCACATGAGTTTATCTTCAACAGATGATTATACAACCTACAAGAGTTTATGTACTACTTAATCATGTTTGGTGTATACCTCAAACCGGACTTTTACTTAAGCTAATATTATTATTATTTGCTCAGATATTTCAACAATAATCCACTAAATTATATCTTAAGGCTTTTCGAGAGTAAAATTCTGAAATATTTATGTTCTATGTAGAACATGACAAGTATAGACACAAAGCCCTTCAGCTCTATTGAAATTTTTGGGTTCCCTAACAAAATTAGTGTTTTCACCTTGCATTGCTTATGTTGGCTCTCGATTCTTAACTCTCACTCTTTAATGAAAAGTAAACCAAGGACCACGACTTGCACTTTAGCCATAAATGACGTGCGTCTTAAGCTGATTACTAAATAATGTCATTACATTGGTAACATAGAATTACCAATAAGCAATCAACAGTATATAGTGTACAAATTCGTTTGAATTTAGTAGAAATATATGGTAATCTCAAGCACAAGTAGCACAACCAGATATTTCAACCTTAATGAATTCATTATGTCGTTACTCAACATATTAATAAAGATGACAATCACATGGGGACACGGTGTCATATAATTACGGAGAATTTTTCTGACGACAATGAGGGAAAGTGATTCTTTAAAAATTTCAACCACAGAAAAAGTTTCTATGTATTAAGTATTGAATGAGGGATCGTGTATCCGTAATACAGAATAACAAGTCTGTGTATAGGTATCAAGTTGTGCCAAGACTCAGCAGGTATTAAGGCGGATGATAATGTAAATCCTCCATATGCATCTAGACAGATTGCATAAAGGACAATAAAGCCACAAGAGAAGACAAAACCAAACAAGACACTATCACCTGTCGAGACATCTCAAGTCAAACGGCAATCTGATCGCTTTTCATCATAACCAACGTCTGTCTCTTTCTAAATTATCTGAAACTCTGTCTAGTCAAGTCTGTCATGTCTCTCCATTATGTACATGAATTTATCTTATTAGAAACAAGCTTAGTAGAGAGTTTAGTATCTCCTCAGAGAGATATAATAATTGTATGCATATACGAAATATGTTTTAGTTCTAATATGTGTCTGTGCCTGACAAAATGTGTATAAGTGCCTATGTTAAAGTTAGCCAGGAAAGCTGCTTAAAGAAAGA
>JAAAYG020035856.1:0-10804 GCA_009936455.2 Tomocerus minor
TATATACATTAATTATTGGATGAGTGGCTATTCCACATGCTCTTATCCAGCAAAGATATCAAGTCTTTGAGCTTTTCACCCCAAAAGTTCTAAATAAGAAATAGGCTCACATATAACATTAAAATAGTGCTGATGAAAGGAGTTTGTGCTAAGCTCATATAATATTTAATGGCTAATAGTAATAACCATGCTCTTTTCTACCTTGACTATATATTCATAAGCTCTGTACGGAGATTTTGTTATTATGTGAAGGAAAGAAGAAGAACGGTGTTTTAGCAAAGTTATAGCTTTTAGATTTGTTATAGAGGTAGAAGAGGTAAGTGCTAAACAGTGGAAGATTATAATATAGTCAATTCTTGAAGAGTATTAGATAGGTTTGACTAGTGGTGAGATGTGTGGTAGTGCGAAACAAGATCTGTAATATTTTTTATGGGGACGTCTGCCGAAATGAGTGTGGAGACGTGCACAGTTAGTTCATAATAACTTTTGTGGTTGACTCTCTCGCTCCATATCATATCTGAACGTGTAGGAATGAGACGGAAAGAGTGATTATCGTTTGGGAGTTATGTTATGAGCTGAAATTAAATAAGATGCTTACTGTTTGCTCGCACAAGTCTACTATGTACATTCATCCTTAGTAAAACATACAGTCATCCTTCTCCATCCCTTCGGATGATGTGCATTGTCTGTGCAGCTTTAGCTAAAGTGAGAAACCAAAACAGAAAACACTACGTTCTTTCCATCTTTTCTTATTCCTTCCTTATAGATTGGATTACATTTTTGGTTTGGGATATAGACTTTCAGAAAATGAGAATTGAGTTGAGGAGAGACAGACTAAGTCAGAAGAAACAAGACAAGACAACTCACTTGCTAAACTTATTTAATATAGTGCCACTGACTGAATTCTAGAGATACTCTCTCTCTCTCTCTCTCTCAGATCACATTAAGATCTTTTCTCGTACATTCTGAGGTGGAATGTGAAAAAGAGACATTCCATTTATTTCCAACTCAATTCACTTCCCAAATATCAGTTTAGCTAGAAACATTTAGCAAGCAGCTGGACTGGAACTTGTGATGGATTTTTTGAACTCTACTCTTCAGTCCTCTTTATACGTAGGATTCTCTAAAGAAGGAAAATAAGCGCAGAATAGCAATGAATCTTCAAAAGGAAGAGACAAGACACTACAGTGCAATCACTATATCATCCTCTCAATTTAAGAATAATATTTTACTAGACTGTATATTATGTGGGAAGAGAGAGAGAGATAATATATTTATATAGCCGTCCGTCTCTGTATTTTAATTTAAGAACGTAGTGCCAGAGCTTAAACAGATCAAAATTTGGCTGTATTTGGAATATTTATTGTTTTAGTAAAAGTCAAAGGGAAGTTTTAAGCTGAAAGAAAACCACGTTATGTTAATTCTATCACTCAAGAAAGTGAGTCACATAGATAACAAGATCCCATAGTATAGAGGGGAACACAAGAAAACGTAGCTCCGTATTTGGACTGCTTATTTTTCCTCGTTAACAAATCAAATAGGGATTTTTATGAAGTGTCACGTTCAGACAGATACACACAGTCAAATATCTCAGCCCAATTTGCTCCCAGTCAAAGTAAAGACATTACTTTTAATGTATTGCTTCTTATTTATTCTAGCATCTCGCTCTATCTGCATACAATATACAATATTGCATAATCCTCTTATAGTTACATTGTATGTTAATAGGGATGGTAATGGATTTGCAATGTTATTTTTATGTATAGGCGAATATTTCTATTTTGTGCGCAGTAAATTAATTGACATTAGAATTGGAAAGTAAAGTTTCATTTTTAGTTTGTCTATTTATTGCTGTTTAGTCTGTAGACTACCAGCATTAGGTTCATTCAAGTTGTTCGTTGTTAGTATAGAGATTTTTTAGTTGGAAAAACTTCCCTAATTATTTATGCGCTCTGTTTTGTTTTTACAGCCGCCGGAAAATAAACTTCGGCTGGAGAGCAGACAGCTCTCTGAACACGAACTTCGAATTCAAAGATCCCTTCAGAGATTAAATGTCCCAGAATGGTATAAAAAGCATGAGGCTGAGACGACGACGACGGCTGCACACACTGGGACAATTAGTACAGCTCAGACTCAAAGTGGCGGTAAACAGCCGTTGAAACTGCTGACGAAACGATCGGAGTATGGAAGTGCAAGCGGTTTGGCTGGTGGCTGGGCTGGCCTTTCCGCCTACAAGACGCCTTCACTCTCAAGCCTTCACAGTAGCAATGGTGGCCGCTATTCTGGTAACTAATTTATCTTCACTTTCAATTTCAACTGAGTCTTCCCTCCAGATTCGACCATAAACTATTACCTATATCCTACTACTACTATATGCTTATCTCGATTCTACAAGGCACTTTCTTTTACGATCGGCTACTTAATTTTTCTCTCCCTTTGTAACTTTGTTGCAGTTTCTGCGTGAGCATAGTAAACAACTTGTCTATTCCGTGATATTTTGTTTAGATTACATCCTACATACGTTAATATAGCCTTTTTTGTTTGTATCGTTCCTTGAAAATATTATGTTTCAAAGAATATCTTGAAAAGATGCATGGATTTCTTATAGACGGCTTAGCTTTCTGACTTGGCACGAATAATTTATTAGCAACCAAGCTAGATACATTGTAAATGCATACAAAAGTATCATATTTTCGGATTAAATTACACAGCGATACGTTTGGCTAATGATTACAAGCTGAGAGTTTATGTTTACTCCTACAAGCACTTGTTTTTTTCCTTCGTGTGCAGAAACGATCATCTTTGTTACACTAAAAATTATCCATGATATACATTTACGTAAGTACATATAAGTACAAGTATATATACGTTAGCTGCCAGCATGAGAATTTTAAAGGCGGATATATGACGAGTAATATAAAAGTGGATGATGCATGCATTTCTACGTATACAGAGTTAAGATTCTGCACTGTACATGACATCACAGTGCATACTTGAAGATGAGATCATTTTCCCTTTCCTCTTCAATCTGTCAACATGTTGAGCTTGTCATTTTTGAAATTCTTATGCAACAGTAAACATAGTAATTAGTCATCACATATTCGCTCAGCGGTTATTAGTTCACAATTACTTTTTTAAATTATATGCTCAGTTAGTGGATTTTGCTGTGTGGTTCTAGTTTCCTCTTCTAAACTAAACTATAGGATTTTGACGGCTTTGCATAAAACAACTGATAAGGTCAGTAAACAATTAACTATTATAGTGACGAGGATGTGAGGATGTGACAGTTATCGCGTTTTGCTGTTTATAGGACATTTTAACGGAGTAAATATACATTTACTTGTTCAGGATACATTAAACAAAGCATTAATTAGCAATTCACATTTTTCTTATCTTGAAAACTTGCAGAATATATGATACTTACGTGACTATTGTTTAACTTTCGCATCAAATATTTACCATATTTTGTTCGAAGTGCTAATTTGCGATGTCTAAATGAGAAAAATGACGAAAACTGTGGATTTTTATAGGTGTCGTGTCCTATGGGACAGTAGGTCATACAAACAGATAAAAAGGCATTAAAAAAGACAGGAAAATTGTCAGTGAAACATAAAAAAGGCGCATAGTTATAGGCAAGCATTTATGTACATTTGAGTTTTGCACAGGAATTACCTGCACGCAAATAGTAATTTTTCGCATTATCTGTCGTTTGATCTTGAAGGTTGTATTTCAGCATTTTGACTTTATGTTTCGCATGTATAGAATTCTGCATACAATGAAATGTATGTATATCTATTGCTCAATTCTGTATCGAATATCTATAAACACTATAAAGGGATGTATTGAATTACATGGAAATTATTTTGAACTCTGAAGGGTAAAAGTGATGATAATCTTTGTCTACGTGTTGTGGGCAGAGTTAGTAGTGTTAACTGTTGTGTCGGTTGTTGTAGGGTAATATTTCGCTAACGATGGTTTTGTTATAATTGGAATGTTTTCAGGGTCACTAAATCGCTCGAATTTCGTACGAGGAAGGCCAGTTACAATGAGTGCCACTCGCACTTCCAGAGAGTCACTGATGAGTCCGAGTCCAGCGAGCCAAAGCCCGTCTGCATTTGATAGATGCTCATTCACGTAAGTTGATTGTTCATTGAGTTCTGTCTGGTTTTGTATTTAAAGGAGCAAGTGTTATTATCTAGTTAGGGATTTTGTGGAAATATAAATATGTAGGGAGATGAGAGTTGAGTGAGTGTGACGTGTGACCTTCTAACGATTAATCTTGTTTAATTCTGTTGATTAGGTACGGAATGCCCTTCTCTCTCACCCGATTTGGCCATGGACGATTGAGCAATCATTCAACTAGTGTTTCCCCAGCCTCCACGCCCGATTCCTCTCTTTTGACAGCGACGACAACCAATAGTTACGTTAAGAAGCCGTACCTTGGATGGCGAAGCCAAGAACGACTGAACGCTGCAGCGGCGGCAGCGTCGACCACTCCATCATCAACAGGGCCCAAACTATCCATTTATCTTCCTCCAGCTGAAAGACTTGCAAATGAGATTTTAGCTGCACGTACTAAGAGCTACACAGGAAATAAGCCAACTGGGAGTGAGAGACCTCCTTTGCCAAAACCACCTCCAAGAGCAGAGAAAACTGCTTTGACGGTTTACCCTGTCGCTGATTCTAATCCTAACCCTAATCCTATTGCTAGCACAACTTTATCCCAAACTAACAGTACAACTGTAGCTCTAACCCCTGGAGAGACAGGCAATATTAAGCGATTAGCCCCTGATGTACATGATTCTATTCGAGAAGTTACCAAAGCCATTAATCAGTTTATTGAATTCGGAGAGGAGGAGCCACCAAGGCCAATCCCAAGACAAAAGTCTGGAAAAAAACCAGCCGTTTGGATGGAGTCCTCCTTCGTGGGACGAAAACCTCTTTAAATAATACCTAATTATCATTACAACCACTGAATTTAATACAAATCTACTTATAATGTTACGTTATGAAAATTGGAAAATGCGAATGATTATAAAGCGGATAAACCAGGATTGATAGATTTTTCTAGACTTTCCTATATGAAAATCTCTTGATGTTTTTTTCAGAAAAACTACAGTTGGACTGAAAAATATTTGACAGGAAATTAAATAGGTTTTCTCGCAATGTAAAATATCATACATACATGAACTGACGAGTGCATTCTTTATATTTTTATAATTTTAATCGATTAATGTAGATAATTAACGTTTTACTTCTTGTACTATGATGTGTTACTATTCTATGGACATTTTTCCAAAAGGAATCTGTGTGAAGCTTATACTGTATTATTATTAATCTATTCAAAACCCCTGTTGTTAATTCCTCTTTTCAATTTTCAAATAGTTCTAGCTACCAGTTACGATAATGAACTGTTGTAATTAGTGTCGGAATTTATATATTCATTTAAAACATTAGTAATTTGTAAGGAATTGGTAGTTGAGCGTTGTTGTTATGTTTGCTCTGTCTGTGTACAGTTTATGAATATTCATAGATAATTGATACTACTTTAGCTTTAATTATTTACAAGGTCCTTTTCAACGGTATCGTACATATTTACATGCGATATGTATTAAGATAATGAGTTCGTAGCTAGTTAGATTGTACATAATGATGTTTTAGCCAACAATCCGCCACTATTTGCTTGCATTTTGATTTTTGATTTACATAATTGCATTTGTATTGTTATGTACGTATTTAATAATAATTGTGTAGCTACATATTAGAAAATTATATTGAACTAACAAACACCCCCAGTAGACATCTCTATCTGTATTACCTGTTGTAAAAAAGTGTTACAAACTTATGTGTCAATAATGTAAATATCAATGTAAACCATATAGACATAATTGTGACACCAATCATATAAGACATTTAAGTAATAAAACAATATTTACTTGTTGATTAGTGTAGGTCACCACATATATACGTTAGAAAAGTAGAAATGTTAGCCAATATCTTTATGAGTATGCATTTAAAGAAACTAATGTTTTAAATGCTATTATATGTATGTTAGTATTGCAATCGTTGCTTATATTAAATCGTGGATTTGAATATCAAATAATGTCAGCACGTTGTTTCAAGTGTGGCAATAGTTTAATTATTCTCGTTCCATGTATGAGAATGAATTAAAAATAAATGAATTTATCCGTGCAAAAGATTTCCAAGCATGTGTCAGTTTTTTCTTTTCATGAAAACCTGAAAGCATGCATCAAGTGTATTTTATAAAGCATTGATTTTTGTTGAATTCCATAATGTCTCATTCTGTGCAGTATCCAGGAGTGATCATGGTCTTAAGGAAATAATAATTTTTCCTCACTCCAATATTATCGTACAAGTTTTGCGAAGGATTACTAAGAATATTTTTAATGATTAGAGCAGCGGAAATAGACCAGCAATAAAGTATAGCACTTTCATCTCAACTCACCTAATGGACCTTTTTCTAATGGAAAACTAAATTATTCGTCTTTATGTTCTAAGTCAATGTGTGAAGTAGAGTTATCCTTAAATCCGCTTGGCTCACAAAGCTATGATCAAAAGAAATGAAAGCAAGCGCCGGAAAGGAGTCACACCTGGCGCACAAAGGAAACCAACTGAAAACCATGTTGACTCTTCAGATCAAATAGCATTACTTAAAGTTAGAAATTTAACGCCCTTTAATTCAACTGGACCTCCCGTCGAAGAAAGTATTAGTCCTACAAGATTAAAATGTATAGCAACAGTTTGGAAATACATATATAATGGCATAGTCACATAATGAGCTTGATCATTTCAGACTTACTAGATAAGGAAGAAAGTCGCAACTGGGATAGAATACGAATTTTTGGATCTAATCTTGCTAATAACCCGTCTGTTAATGGAAGCCTGTCATTTCCGCCCGCTATTTCCAATTCACTTTCTAACAGAGAAAAAACCAGAAGTCTTAATGGCAATCTCAATCTGAATTATTATCATCAAAGGTAAACCATCAAAGAGTTTTAAAATAGCTTCAGAAAGTTACTCAGCTTCAAGGTCAAAGTAAATGTACTAATTTCCATTTATCCAAAAGCTTCATTTTTAAGTATTTGTTAGAAAGTGAATAAAGATTTCGCATATTGCTTAAAAGATTATTTGCGAACTTTTCAGAACTCAATCCGCCAATTCTCATGTGTTTGAGGATGTTCCGTTTAGCACCAGAGATTCACCAGGAGTGACTTTCCCAGTTCCTATAAGTATAAGAAATCTATTCTTAAATGTGAATGATAGTGTAACAAAAGGGAAGAACAGTCATTATCTTGCTCCTCAGATCCCATGGGCGCAAAGAGTTAGTGGTTCTCAAGTGAATGCGAAACAAAAAAATGTCACCCAATCAAATACGAAATCAACAGTGCAGTCGCAATCAAAAATTAAGCAAAAAAATCAGGCTACGTCAAATACGAAACAAAAAATTGAGTCGCAATCGAATAGCAAAGAAATAGTTCAGTCGCAAACCAACAGTAATTCAAATGCTGTCCCCGATTCCAGTACGAACAAAGAAATTGAGCTTCTGCAATGTGAAGAGTTAGCTGATACCCTTCCGGACATGGTTGAAAAAGTTGAGTCGCAACCAAACATTGATGAAACAATAGAACCACACTCTGCTACTATGAAACCAAACTTCTTTGAGTCTCAATTTCAATCGTATCCACAAATTGAAACTGAGCCTTTAATGAATGCGATAGAAAACATTAAAGATGAGACTCAAAGAAATGCGAAACAAACGGTTAAAAATGAACCTCAATTGAATTCGAAATCAATAATTAAATCTCAATCAACTGCTAAGCATAATGATAAGCAGTTGAGGTTCAACGAAATCATCGAGATCTTACCAGGCACAAGTAAAATATTTAACTCACTTACAAATTCGAAGCAGAAAACAGAGACACCGTCTGCTACGAAACCATTCATATCCCAAATTCAACCGAGCACGAATCAAAACGTTGAGCCCCCATCCAGTACAAAATCGACTACACATTTTCAAACCATTACCAAACAAAAAATGGAGTCCCCGATGATTAGAAAAGATAAACAAGGGCCAAAATCAATATTGAAACGAAAAAGCAAGCAGCAAACAATGACTAAACAAAGCAGCATTGAGTCTTCACCAAATGTGAAACAAATTACTGATTCATATTTGATTACGAAACAAAAACCAGTATTACAATTCGATATCAAACAGAAAGGGTCGGATGAAAAACAAAATATAGAAAATCTTACGAATACAAAATCAAAAGTTGATTTCCACTCAGATACAAAACAAAAAGAAAATTCGACGAATATGGCACCAAGAGTCGATTTCCACTCAGATGCCAAACAAAAAGAAAATTCAGCGAATTTAAAACCAAAAATTGATTCTCATTCAGATACAAAACAAAAAGAAAATTCGTTGAACATGAAATCAAGAGCTGATTCCAATTCAGACACAAAACAAAAAGAAAATTCGACGAATTTAAAATCAAAAATTGATTCTCATTCAGATACAAAACAAAAAGAAAACTCTTTGAAAATGAAATCAAGAGCTGATTCCAATTCAGACACAAAACAAAAAGAAAATTCGACGAATTTAAAATCAAAAATTGATTCTCATTCAGACACAAAACAAAAAGAAAACTCTTTGAACATGAAATCAAGAGCTGATTCCAATTCGGATACAAAACAGAAAGAAAATTTGCTAAATTCGAAAACAAGAGCTGATCCCCATTTAGATACAAAACAAAAAGCATTTTTACTGAATACAAAGTTAAGAGCCGTTTTGCATGCAGATGCAAAACAAAATTTTCAAACTCCATCAAATTCTAAACAGAAAGGGGAGTTTCAGACTGTTAATAAGTACAAATCAGAAACTCTACCCCATAGGACGCAAGAAATCGAGCCCAACAAGGATGAGAAACATAAAGTAGAATCACATTTGATTGTGAACCAAAAAATTGAAAATCCAGTAAAATCTAACCGGAAGAAAATTACTCGGAAATCGAAACTTCCGCTAGAACATAGTAATTCCAATACCAAAATGGCACCTATAAATAAAGATTCTAAAACAATTTCTTATTTTATAAAGTCTAAAAGAGTAGAAAATTCAGAGAAATCAGCGCTGTTTACTAACTGCGGACCAAAATCTGAACATCTGAAGAAAATCAGTGCGATCAGAGCTAAACTTCATGGACATTTGCACAGCAATGAGAAACCCGAGGAAATTGCAATGACTATGGAAAACAATCAATCAATCATGAATTCTAAAGCGGTAATTAAGAACATTTTGAAGCAGAGTACAAGTTTTAAACCAAGATTAGGAAAGTCGAAATCCAAAATATCCACTGATAAAAATGACAATTTGATGGAAGTTAATATTGTTGATGCTGCTTCCAGTGAGAGCAACAAGGTTATGAAATCGCATGTAGAAAACAAATCCGTTTCAAGTAGAAGCATTAAGAAAAATAACCATGCATTCTTAAATAAATCTAAAGCCCTGTCTACTCAAATCTTTGGAATAGATCAAGATGATCCACAAAACAGAAAAAGTAAACATGGCCAAGAAGAGCAATCAGGGAACTCACTGCAGGGTTTTGCAAGTTCCACCGACTCATTACTTTTAAGTCCTGCGATTAGGAAAAATAACCGAAAAGCAATGAAAAAATGTAAAGAAAATAAAATCATGGAATCAGCATCCGACATTGCCGTTGCTGAAAATGCTAGGAAAGTTACAACCCCTGAGCTAGAAAAATTTTTAAATTTCAAAGTATCAGATCCACAAAAAGCAAATAGTTCCATAGCGAGGAAGTCATTCACGCGACCCTTGACTCCTGTTTCACCAGGGACATTACAGGCAAAAGATTCAAAAGGTTTGTGGAAAGAATGCGACAAGGCGGAAATGGCTTTGCATGAGGCGTGGACTGTTTTAGGCTTGAAAAGTTACTGCGATAAAAATTGCAAAAATTCCAAAATAATGCACGAAAAATATTCTGGTTGTTTAAAATGTCAGGAATTTTATCCTTCCAAGGGTAAAGAGATGAAATTGCTTTCTATACACGAAAATGTAAACAAATCAGATTTAATTGCACTGAGAGAAGATGGGGCTCCTATCAAAGCCACTATTGAGGATTTATTAGAAAAATATGGCGTTCCCAAACCTCATCTAAAAAGTCATATGAGAAGAAGTTCGGCTATTAAAGGTATGAAGCAATCTAAAAGTATGCACTGCATGGAATCAGATTTTCACGAAGGCGATACGGAAAATGAGGATCCTTTAGAAATCTGCGAATCAATGTCAGATTTAAAATTGGAGTGTAAATACAATTCCCCAATGAAGGTTATAGCAGAAAGTGACAACAAATCTGAAGATTTTAGTGAATTTGACATATGCTACTCCGGATCTGATGCAGATTTCCAGACACGCGAAAACTCTATTGAAAATAAAATTATTCTAGAACCTGAAAATATCTCCAACTCAGAAAATCCTATCCTTCAAGACACTGAAGAATATTACTCGGAGACTGAAAGTGAAACTATTCAAGAAATTGAAGAATGTTTCTCGGAGTCACAAGTTGAAATTATTCAAGAATCTGAAGAATACTGCTCGGGATCGGAAACTAAAGTTATTCAAGAATTATCCAAAAAATATTTCCCAAAGGATGACCCTAAAATTATTCAAGAATTATCTAAAAAATATTTGGCAGAGGATGACCCTAAAGTTATTCAAGAATTATCTAAAAAATATTTGGCAGAGGATGACCCTAAAATTATTCGAGAT
>JAAAYG020035878.1:3807-14136 GCA_009936455.2 Tomocerus minor
AGCAATATGCTCTCTAACCCCCTCCATGCATTCGCTCTTGCATACACTCACTGTAATAAATGCATTCCTCTGCGAAAATGTGTCTTGTCTGAGTGAGTCAACAAAATCCATGCTCAACTATGTGTGCATATACATAGATTTTCACATCAGATTCATATAATACTTTCTATGGTCCAATAGTTCTGTATCTCTTTTTATTTAACCTTTTCCAATCATCTTTCCTCTCCAGAATGGAGATAGCAAAAGGAGATATAAAATAAATATTCCTATATTATTAGAGCAAGGAGAAAGTTACGAGCTGCAGTCACACACAATAACACTGTATGCCTTGCATGGAGGTGAGAAGTTACGCTACTCTGCTTCCGAAACAAAAACCTTATTTACATAAGCCTATCTCTACCATTTCTATTTCGCTTGCACAGATATTTATTCTGCGAACTGCACATTGAATTGGCAATGAAAGAAGATGCCCGACCCAATAAGGATAAAAAAGTTATTCACTTTGTTATATCCATTCAAGTTTAGAAGAACTATGTGTAGCATACTACAAATAAAATCTGCATGCGTATTAGGAAAGTATTTGTGGTAGATATATATTCTTATCGTTGGGAATTTGAATTTCACCCTTCTTGCTTAAGAAAAATATGCAATGTATTTGCTTAGCTTAGGTTTAAGCAGGGTTGGTGTATATATATATATAGACATATGGTTTCTTTGCATTGCTGAGAAAGTTTATTGGCGAAAAATTCCTTCATTCTTTACAATTCTTAACTTATGCAAAGAAGAAAACGATTTTATACATAGAAATATTGTGTATTCCACAAAATTGTGTTTTCAATACAATGAAAATAAGCTTTTCTTCTAACTACGTCAATTGTGATCTTTCTCTTGTCTATTTTCTCTCTTCACTATTCAGTTATTTATCACTCGAATAGAGAATTTAATTTAATCCTAAATATAGAATTGAAAATATTTGGTTTCAAATAACTTGTAGAGCCTCGGGAACTGACTTTGAAGGGTAGACAGTACATTTATAAATAGATGCGGATTTTTTCTCTAAATCTCATGTCAGAAACACTAGGATATAGTGTCAACTTTTTTAAGGATTTCATTTGGAATAGGCGTTGGTGGTTTATAGAGTTAGTCATGAAAAGGGAGCAAAACTGAAAACACGTGAATTATTGAGAAAGTAACTTTCTCCTTGAATTCACATAAAGCTTGTTGATTTTCTGTTTGATCGAACTGAAAGTGCAGTGCAAGGGAAAGAATGGAATGAATGGGATGGAATGGAAGGGAAAGAATGAGAATACATTAGAATTTAGGTGCACGGACTCTGACCTCCATTCACAAATATCAAATGCTCATAAAAAGCTGGCTTTAAAAATGCGGCAGAATGTCGTTTACACATGCAATTCTAGAGTTGATTTGAGTTATTCCCTGTCTTGGTAGCCAGGTATTCATTAGTATACTTATTTCCCGAGAATTTACAGCAAAGCGTGCTCATTATTCATACAGGAGCTTTCTCTATACACGGAAATTGTGGATACAGGAGAGACGTCGCGTTTATTCTAAACTAAATTGCGACATTGAATAACATTATATTTATTCACGCTAATATTTTACATTCCTTTTCATATTGCACTGGCTGAATACACAGCACAGCACAGCACAGGGGGATGGATAGAAGAACCTCCTTTGCAGCGCGACGCGACTGTGTGTAAAGGGAGTGAGGGCGTGGGTTTTCTTTATATTTTCTAAAAATATGGAATGATTAAAATAAGCCTGAATTTTCTGGGAAGAAATCCCCGCAGTTATAAATATCGATTAGTCATTGACGTTCCTTTTAATTGATCGTTGGTTCGCATCATTTGCATTCAATCCGTCAATGCCCCGCATAGTTCCGTATTAGTCCGGTTCCCGTTGACACAGTCGACTTTTGGAGACAGTTCTCTTTCCTTTCATCAATTATATATTATAATAAATAACCTACAATCAACCTAGCTATAAAAGTATAACCTGTAAATGCAATATACTAATTGCTTATTTTGTGTTTGTGTAGTTGCAATAGGGAATTGCATGATCATAATTCAGGTATAACGAGTGTGGCAACCTACGGCTGCTATAAATAATTTGTCAAAACAATATCAATGGTAAGTGGTAACAGCAGGAGAAGTAAAGTCGGTTTTGTTTCGGCACACAGCCTTAGGTAAATCCGATTTGCCATTAAGGTCTTCCAACGTCATATTTCATTTTGCGGGAGAGGCCATAAAAAATGTCCTTCTCTCCTAGAATGACAGCAATAATAGGAAAAATATCTAATTGCATTACGACTTGATTCAAGACAATAAAACAGGCTTTGAGCGAACGTAAAGGCAAGGAGGGAGTAGCTATCTGAATGCTACGCCATTGTACGTGTCATCTAAAAACTAAACAATAAGTACCACATAACTTTCCACGAGCTATCTCGAAAATCGGTGCTAATATGAAGATAATTGTTGTAATTACACAACAAGGATTTGCCGTTGAGTAATAATAGTAAAACATTATGCTATACTTACGTAGGTAGATCTCTAGTCAAGAACTTAAATAGTTTCCCATAGTTTTATTCCAGCAGTTGCTCGACATTTATAGGGGCGGATATAATATAAGGAGAAAGTCTATGAATTTCTTTGTCGTAATTTTTGGAATGGATTTGACTGCAATGTAGAAAATAGAGGGGACGTGAGTCGTTTGCCTTAGCTCTAGTAGGTGTTGTAGGTATATATAGCTTAAGAGGATATTACGGTATAGTAACTAAAAGTAACATACTTGCTAGTGCTATATGATTCTAGTCATGAAATTATTATGATGGGATAAAGGCATAATAATAATGTTTATTGCTCTCAATCAAAGACTTTACTACAGGGTTTACGATCCTCGTGAATGCTAAATTAAATCTATGTTAAAATTCTAGAGATTTGTCATTTGGCAAGAAACTACACACTATAACAATACATAAATGTCCTTTTAACCTAAAGCTAAAGGAATTGAAAGTAAAGAAAGTCAAATGGTAGCTGAGCCCCATGAACGACTATTATCCATAGTCAAATACTATCTTAGTCCTATTGGCCGTAGATAAGTGTTGTGAATTGGGGAATCTAGGAGGGAAGTCTTGTTTGAGGGGTACAAATGGCAATAGTTACATACATATAAAGCAAAAGGCAATCATAGAAAGACAGAAAAGTAAAATCGTGCGAGTCAAGACGGAAGTTAATAATATTCTCAGCGAGACCTCGGGAAAGGCTCTGATGCATTATTATACGTTTGCGTTTTCCTTTGATACACACATCTGTTTTGCAAGGAGAGCTGAAAGACTCTTTCACTCACTAACTTCACATGTACTAGACGTTCGTAAAAGGCCAGAGAAAAGTCTTCTACACTACACACACAGAGGAAAAGACAGCGTACAAATAGATTTTATATGCTCAAGTCCATAACTATTGTCGAAAAATAGAAGTAATATATCTGCATAGAGAGAAGGATTCGTTATTTATAAAGCAGAAGGATACTAAGGGAAAGGAAGGAAAGTTTTTTTTTCGGAAACGCAATCAATCTTTCCCTGGTAAATTGCTTAGCTTTATATTAGTTAGGGCATTACAGTATAGTCGAGTCGAGCAGTTAGCTATGCTGCCCATTTACTAAGTAATAGAAATAGAATAGGCAAAGGAACTAAAAAGTAAAGTAGTAACTACCTAGCTAGACACACATAAGTATTAAAAGGAGAGCAGCATGGCATGGGAAACGGTATTAGCTAAGTAGCCGTATGCGTACCTATGATGCATATGTATATTATATGCACATTCACAGGAGCTAACACGAAAAGGATTTTAGCCAAGGAAACTTGTACCAGGACAAGACAGGAGGTCAAACGGAGGAGTACTTATAGTAAACTTGAATGCACGGACATAAATCCACCATATATTTAATGTAGCTAGTAGGTAGGTAGTTTCAGTTTCCAAACAAGGAAACTATAGCTGACTACATAACATCATCGTATCATTACGTACAGCGTAATCTACGGCTTCGTATTTTTGTCTTGACCATTATTTCCTTTCGGCTGGAAAATATTACGCAAATAAAAATGTACCAACAGTTAATCCATGCATGAAATCCGAAGAAAACAGTTTCCAAAAACTATAGGAAATACCTACATATATTAGGCGTGCATGAAAGGATTCTCCCTCTTACACACAGAATGCACAGCCCTGTGTGTCATCTCATTTTACCGTTAGACAATAGATAATCTACGGAAAAAATAATAACAACGAAGAAAAAAGAAAATAAGTCTCAGCCAAAGTAAGTCGCAGTAAAAACCAAAATAGAATAAGTACTAAAGTACCCTTTCGCTGTTCCTTTCTCTCCGACTCAAACTCAGACTCTGCCATCATTCCCAATTTTATATTGAATTGGCAGAATCGAAGAAAACTGGTAAAGTAAGCAGGATGAAGTAATGTTCTTGAGGGAGAATTATAGCCGACGAAGCAGAGGAGTGGAGCGGGTGAATATTTTCAGAATTTTATCATGAAAAATATAACGGTGAGTTTTTATAGAGCAGATTGAGGTCAGACTTATAATTTAATGGATAAATGCATGCATGGCCATGCATCACATCTATTCGATCCAACCAACAAATCCGTCGGAATTCTTATGCCATAATAATAACCGTATTTAAGTGTATAATATTATAAATTACTGATATAGCTTTCCAATCTAATGCTTTCATAACATATGCACATCTACAGAATCCATATATCTATCATTTCTCACAGGTAGTGAACAGATAGAAGCTGTAGATTCTATTGGGAACTCTGAGCTAAAGTATCCAATAGAAGGGATACTTTAGCTGGGAATGAAATAATGCGGGGAAACCAGCAGGTAAACTATTTGCCATAATATCTTCACATCATATATAATCGCTATTCTTTCTATCCCATTATAAATAGTACATGAAGATACATAGAGAGAGAGAGAGAGAGAAAATGCGTTGAGAAATTCGCCGATGGCACTCTTTTCTCTTTTCGTGATAGTTTCAGTTTGAGTTTCGACAGTCCGTTCTCTTTTACAAATACTAGTATAACACTAGCCCACAGTGGGTATTATCCATAGAGGACACGAGTGCTCTATTTAATGCTCTCAACAAAGTCTCTCTATGCATATAACCACTACAGATACAGATTACTTTGAGTCGAGTAGGAATATCGATAGTTTTGTGCAAAATTTCTTTGCCTAGTTTCTCTGCATGTCGGTCGACTCAACTTGATCTACATGCAGATATCTGTATAAAATGTATGTGTGGTATTAGCAGCACATGCACTTACTTATCTATAACTAGAATGAATGTAATGGACGTTGCAAACTACATGTAATGTAAGAGTATAGGGAGGGAGTGTTTGTGTTTTGTGTATAGGGGAGTTGAGAATCAAAAGATGGGATCCTGCCTACTATGAACAGTAGGCATAGAGCCTAGAGATGGTTTATTGGGCGAAGGAAGGGAAGTCGTAGCCTTGGTTGAGTCTATCAAAATGGAAGTCCCATTCCCCTCTGCTAACACTAACGTTTTCACAATAGCAATCTGCAATATTGCAAATTGTATTCATCCTTCCTACTCTCATAGATCCTTTCCTGTAAATGAAATCTCATTCATAGACTGACTAGAGCTGCCTAATGTCTTTTTGCTCAGCAGATAGTAATAGTAAACTCCCTCGCACACATTCTCTCCTCCACTCAATTCAACTAACTACTTTTAGTCATTCCCTTTATTTTGTATGTAGGTAAGTACTTCTCTCGGTGCGTGGTCGTGTCCTCTGTTCCACTATCCCATGCATGACTATCTCTCCGACCTACACGGAAAATACTACATGAAAGACTTAGCATTAAAAGTGCTACATTATCTAAGTCTCTCACAAAAGCCATTATACATCTTTGTGCTATATACATATACTCATATAAATGGGTTAAGTTCCAGAAAAGATGAGAGATCCAGAGGCAAGAAGAACTATCAGTGAAATTGCAGTGCAATGACTGCATTGGAATCATTCTCCTTCAGAGGAATATAAATATCATTGCGAAAACCAATGATTACAATAGGAAAATAGCTCTTGTATGTATATAAGGATAAGTGCAGTGCTGATATTTATGTATGAGCACTACTCTAACAGCTATTCCCACCATTAGTTCATTTATAGAGAGAGAGAGGGAACTTAAAAGTCAATCTGGGGGTGTACATAGCTATGCTCTGTCTCACAGACTCTTCACCTAAATTCCAGTTTCGGTTTGGTGGCTTGCTGTCGTTCCAATTTTCCTTTGGTTTTCGGAAGAACTGTAAGATCATGAGGCGGGAAAGGAACACAAATAGTGTGGGACTAGGATCAGTACAAGAGACTTACATTCAGACTCACATCTCTCAGCCAGGCAGGCAGCTACCTAAATACTATTAGGAACTGGCTGTGCCCTCCCTTAACGCAGTCAGTGAAGCCTAAGTGAAGGAGGAAGGACTCGACTGACTAGCACTACAGACTTTTCCATTTGAATCTGCACTTACGGTCGAAAAAGGCTCCTGACTTCAGTTGCCACGACTCGACGTCCGGGTCGGACTCTCCCATTCCGTGAACCCACTGGGTGGAATACATTAGTACATTTGTATTCTGCGAGGATTCTCAACTTTGAACTAGTTAGTGTATAGTTTGTACTCACTCAGCTGTGCACACACCGACATACTAATTTTTTAGAGAACTTTTACCCAAAAATTGTCATTCCTTGGGAAAGGGAGTGGAGGAGACAGAGACGGGCTCTACACAACTAATCGAGTGTCCTATAAGCAATTCCCTGCTACCACTACTATAACTATATGTCTACAACCCTTAAACACGACTATGAATTACGAAACTGTAATATTAGCTCTGTATATAGTCTATGACCCAGAAATAGACTTTCTATGACTCTCAGTTAAAATGCAATATATTCATCCCATGAAATGAAAAAAGAATAAAAATCACAGAAAGGATTATCCTTGGTAAAATCAGCTTGTCTATTCAACTCGAGTTACTTGTCTTTTTTATCTTCTCGAGTGTTAACATGTGCTATGCTATGATGGCATGGCATACAAGGCTTCCTAAGACAAGACAGCATAAAGCAGAATGAAATAAAATAAAGCTGATATATGAACATAGTCCCACACTACCTACGTAGAACAAATCTCCATTATGGTCTTTCTTTCCTTTCCTTTGATACATAATACGTGACATTGGATTCCAGTCGACTCTTTTTGCACTTTCACCGTGCTTACACAATTATCTACTTACGTGCACGCAGTGGTGGCATCCTCTAACGCTGTATTATGACTTATTGTGAAACAGTAGTACGGCTGTCACATGTGTCTGTCTCCTATTAGATTGTGTTTTATTACTGTACACGAGTGGAAAAATTTGAAACCGTTTTAGAGGAATCTCTCGCCATATTTCAAATCAGTGGGAGACACGCTAGAAATGAATATAGTAAAATTCCCCAGTTATCCAGTTATGTTCTGTGTGTGTATATGTATTAAAATTTGACCCATATACTATATAAGATATAGTCAGTGTATAGAGAAAACATAAAAGTATGAAAGTTCCTTTCTCCTCCTTTCTCAGAGGGGAAAGGAAATATAATTCGGTTGTGCTCTTCCGTGGATCGCTTTCCGTTTCCTATTAGCCTACTTGTTAGATTTTAGTCTTGCAGTAGAGTCTTGCAGATTGTTTGGAAGGGAAGCAAGTGCATTATAATGTGAGTTAGGGATGTGATTCAGGATTTCTACTCTGCTACAGACAATATACGTAACCGGATTATCTTGTTCTCTATGCTAATGTGTATGTGTATAGTTTAAAATGTAATTTAGTATCAGAATTGTAAATTTGAGGGAAGTTGTGTCTGATGTGGGCTGTATTTATCGGCGGGGTGTTTCACACACACCTTCCCATCTTTATTTACATCACGCCTTGACAATGATTTAAGAAATCATTATTACATTCATGCAATCTAGCCAAAGTACAATGTACACAAAGTACATAAGTATACTGCTGAGCCCTGACAAAGGATATATAAAATATATAGTCAAAGTAAAGATGTCAGCATAGCTTGAAAGGCTGTATGGGAGGATAGAGTATTTAAGATGAAATTGTGCATAGGATTTGATGTGTGAATAGAGTAGGTCTCCGTCTGGCATGGGAGTTGCTATCTATGCTCCTGCTAGTCTAATGTGTATATTACTGTGTTGCACAATACATTACAATAATGTAAGGTAAATGTTGCATTATGAGCACGAGCGAACTAACTCCTTGAAATCATAAATTACAGTGCCTCCTCAGCCTAGAGCTATTTCGTATACAGCTTGAGTTAAGTGGGAAATATTCTGTCAGAGTAAAAACACTATTGGTGGTCTGCCCTCCTCTCTTTCGGTTTTGTTTGCTCCGTTAGGCTATACACAAGTGCCGTGGCATGCAATGGCACACTGTGTGAGAGCAATAGAATTCGCTATAGGGAAATGCAAGAAAAATTCTCAGGCGCTATTGAGCGAAGAAAGTAAGACTACATTAGCGAATATATCACCGAGAGCTGGAGTTAAGAAAGACGAAACCCTTTCTTGGGAAGCGAAGCGCCACGGTGAAAGCACAACATACGTATTACTGCTAAGTACACGGCGAACATGGAGCAGTGCCTAGTTTAAGTGTGCCTGGCCCAGTGTTCTGTAAAGGAGAGGAAAAGGGAACGTAGACGGAGAGAAACGGGCGGAAGAGCTCGAAGCTTTGCAATAATAAATTTCAGTTAAAGCCCGATTTATCGCGGCTCAAGAAAAGAAAAAGCATAACATAGCAACTCTTCTTATATTATTACTTTCACTCACTCACTATTATTATAGTTGTGCATGGTAGGCAGCTAAGAGAATTCCCTTAGTCGCTCACTAATGCTCATAGACTCCGCAATTCAATGCAATGAGAAAGCTCTGCTATGCTTTACACTCCTTCACCGTACATTACTTACATTAAGTTACGTTTGCATTCATCCTATCTACTTTATATCTACATTCCCGTGCATTTCACTCTGCAATCCCTCGTCTAAACTTATCGCAACAGAGCATAACATTTGCAAAGCCATGCGGTTGTGTTGCATTATGTTTCCTATATCATAACTAAATATATGTATGTATGTAGATGTAGTATAGGAGAAAGCTCACTTAACGTCTACTATTATTATACGCATATTTCTGCATTAGAATCACACGTGTGTGTGTGTACAGCAGTTTCTTTGAGTGAGACTGACAGAGAGTCTTATATTAAACATGCCACGTCCCCATTGTATCTTATTCATATGTCAACTCCTATTGCTCTCTTACTTTTCTATTCTGCATTCTAGATTCCCGTATTTATTTCCAAAACTGCCTATAGACACTATTCATGCCCCGGCTCTCCTCAATCTATCCTCTATTGTTACTATTGTTGTATTTATTTGTGTACGTAATGTAGTGTAATGCCCAGCAATGTCATGCAAAAGCCATAGACGATAACGACAACAGAACCTGAACATGAACACTCGCCTGCAATACAGAGTTACTACATAGAAGGGAATAACCAAATGCATTCATCACTCAAATGGTGTCTAATGCTGCACGACATGGATTTACTCTCTTTCTCTCTAGCTCTCTCTCCTTCTCTATAGACGAATCCCACACAGACTAGGCACAGGGATACTTTCCTCTAAACTATGTACATAATAAATAAGTAGACGAGGACGGACGTCTCCTCAACTCACTCACAATCAGACTTATGTAAGTAATATGCATGTCTGTGCAATGCTTTCGCCACAATTTTCAACAGGCCCCTTTTACTCTCCTCTCTCGCTCTCTCCTTTCCACTCCTATTCCCATTCCGTTCAACAACGGCCCTGTTTTCTGGTTTGTGGCTCAGTCGGCAACACAGTTCCCATCTTTCCGCTTTGATATCAACGGTTCTAAGAATATCAAATTTACAAAAAGAATCCTTGGCTATAACAGTTATGCAGTCGGGCTACTCCTCCACACTAATGATATCATATTAATGTTATTTCTGAGTAAAAAATAATTATACGGCATACATACAATTACAATATACAAAGACAATAACTACGTTTTATCATTTATCTAGTCATTTTTGATGCTAGTTGCTGTAAGTACGATGTTCACAGGAATGCATCTGTGCTAGTTTAGTAATTCAGATTCTACTTAATAGAAATATCGGTAATGAATAGAATTTTTATTACCGAAAAATATATGGCTCCAGG
>JAAAYG020035911.1:0-14130 GCA_009936455.2 Tomocerus minor
TGGCCGTTGCGTCTTAGAGCCCGCACAATGTCCGCTTTCTGAATTGGAGTGAGCTTGGAAAATATTGTGCCTCGTTCTGCCAATTCGGACATCTGTGTATCGTTCAAATCCTCCAGGTCAACTGAAGTGATAATGCTCTCGACAGGCAATTCGATCTCTTTGCAGACTCTTTGGCACACTACGGAGGAATCCCCGGTGAGGACTTTTACTTTCACGTTGTTTTTAATGAGGTCTTTGATGGCTGCCGCTGCAGAGACCTTCGGCGGGTCAACGAAAGCGACGTATCCTACAAAAATTAATTCCTCTTCAAAGGATGTGTCATAATGTTGAGTCGTGGCGCCACCGTTCAACTTTTTGTAGGCGACACCCAAAACACGGAGACCGAGTTCGCTGAAGTTAATGTTCATTTCTCTCAGACTATCTAAGGCGGCATCTGTCATGGAGGATACACAGCTATCTGGAGGAAGACAAGATTCTGGAGATAAATTGGACACTTGACTTAGGGTTTTTGTGCAAACACTCAAAATTTCTTCAGCTGCTCCTTTGCAAATTAAAAATGTGACGTCTTTCTCTTTCAAAACCACGGACGTCCTTCTGCGATTGAAGTCGAAAGGGATTTCAGCAACCTTGCTTAGCCCAAACATACCGTTAGAGCCAAAGGAAATCATATTAGCATCCAAAATAGTCTTGGCACCTTGGAAATTGAAAGTGTCGTAGTAGAGAAGGACGGCAACATCCATCGGACTCTTCTGTACCGACTGGAAGTAAGAATTAAGATACGTAAGCAGCAGAGTGAGGTGCGATGTCTGTCCAGCTGGATCGATGTACCTTGAAGATTCGGATATTTTTTATTAAGAGCGCGGGAGACCTTTGACTAATAACTGCGACAAGGTACTGTTGTGCCATCGGAAGTAATTCAAAAATAAACAATTGTTCGAAGGCCCTTGCCCTGTTCGAGATTCGAGAGTGAAAGAAGCAGGAAGGTTGCGTACGTAAATAATAGTTATAGGGTTATTTTTTTGAAACTATGTTTTTTGAAACTCTCGACCCAAGGTATCATTTCTCACAAAACTCAGTAGCCAAAGTGCCATGTACCCCTTAAGTTTAAGACTTAAAATACACAAACTATTTAATTTCATAATGGTAATGATGTCAAACCTGTCCAATGTCACAACACTTTGGGTGAGCGTTCCAGTTTTGTCCGTGCACAGAATGTCCATTCCTCCTAGATTAACAACAGCGTCGAGAGACTTAACGACACATTTTCGAATTGCCAGTTGGTAGGCCCCTTTGGCCAGACAGGTGGTCACGATCATCGGCAGCATCTCAGGAGTCAGTCCAACGGCTACGGCCACAGCTAATTCAATTCCTCCCCTCCAGTCGTGTCTCCCAATTCCTATGATGAGCAGCACTGGCGGGACGAGACAAAACATCGTCAAAAAGAAAATCCACGAAATTCGGCGTACCCCGAGCTGAAAGGCGGTTTGCTGTGCGGATTGAGACAGCTGTTCTGCCATTAGTCCGAAGAACGTTCGTTGCCCGGTGTTGTTGACAATTGCCGTGGCTGTTCCAGTGACGACAGCGGTACCCATGTAGCACATGTCCGGTTTCTCCAGGTTTTCTTTCATTTTCAGCCGAGTCTCTTCACTATCAACATCCGTCTCCAGATTTGTGTGCAACCCGATGACATTCCTTGCCCATCGCTTGAGCTTTTTCTTGAACGGTTTCCCCTCATTCTGTACTGTACTTCTCTGTTGAATTCCTAATGGTTCCATACCGGGTGTAACATTAATCACCGTTTCCTCTTCTTTTCTATTGACGACAAATTTTTCAACGGGAATCGCTTCTCC
The DNA here is from genome assembly GCA_009936455.2 of Tomocerus minor. NCBI lineage: Eukaryota > Metazoa > Arthropoda > Collembola > Entomobryomorpha > Tomoceridae > Tomocerus > Tomocerus minor. Next base: position 1,851 of record JAAAYG020035911.1, read on the forward strand.
CGTTAGCGAGGCCTGTGAGACGTACAGTTCGGTAGATTCCACTAAAACCATGTCCGCAGGGATTACGTTCCCCGGTTCCAATTTTACCCAATCCCCGGGCACTAACTCTTCAGTGTCAATTTCTATTTCTTCAAGCGGGGAAAGCTTGTCGCATTCTGTGTGACGAATAACTGTGACTTTGTTGCAAAGGAGCGTGAGGAGACTCTGAGCGGCTCTGTAAGATTTCAGTTCTTGATAAAAACGGATACCTGCCGAGAGGGATATCATGACACTCATGATAACCGCCGTTATGTAATCCTCTGTACATACCGCAGCGATTGCCAAAAGGCAGAGGAGGATATTGAAGGGATGCAGCAGAGCTCCGAAAAAAATTAGAGTACAGGATTTTCGTTTCCGAGACTTGATGACATTGTAACCGTAAACGTTTTTCAGATAAGCCACTTCGTCAGGACTCAACGGCTTCCGTCCTACGTATTCAAAATTTAGATCCCAAAACGGGATATTGAATGAAATGCTTTGCTCAGTAGCCTATTTACTAAGTTTTTCATTCAAAAATATCGAATCCCAGATTTTGAAAGTGGTAACTATAAAGCCAAACTCAACTCCGTTTCTTGCCCTTTTTGCATAAATAACGAAATCTTTGGCAGAAGTGCGAAAAATTGCAAAGGCGGGAACATTTTGTACCCCAATCTTTTCAATTCTGCATTTTATATCTACTACTGTGATATGAATCCATTTACTTATTTTTTATTTATAGAGCATCCGGGGCAATGTCTTCCCCCTCCCGATAAGCGGAATTCTACTGATGTGCCCATAATTTTTAAGTAATAGTCAAAGCATATACGATAATTACAGAATTATCACCTTGCACCTCCGCTGACGGATTGGCTTGACCATCGGACAATTTCATGGTCAGTAGGAAAGAATTTTTGATCGAGAATTTCGAGAATCACTTCCGAATTGTAAATCTAAATCTGTATCTAAATGAAGAATATCTTCAAAATTAAGAATTCATGACGTAACTTTGCCACTTAAACTATAAAATGGAATTTATATTTTATCGCTGATTAGGCCAAGAAAACTCAGCACAACTTACCCGTCACAATAACTAACTATTATCTGGGTAAAGGTAAAACTGTCTTAGCTTTCCTTCAATTTGTAAATAGCAATCACTTCAAAATGAATAATGAAGACGTTAGCTGGTATCGCGTGGGGGAGGAGGGAGGGAAGCCATGGGGATCAATTCGAATTGGATATTTTATTACTGTAGTTGGAAAAGAATAGGCGCTTTGAGATTTATTGTCGGTTCAAAATATTTCCAGTCAGAGGATAGGCAGTATGCACATGCAGGATGCAGTGAGTTTTTTCCCAATTGCTAGGTAACTAATAAAATGGACAGTCGACAATAAATTATGCAATTGACTATAAAAATGAATCTGGACCAATGTGTTTCCAGGGTTTCCAATGTGTTTGTATACCTTTGAGGAAACTATGCATCTTTGACCAAAATCAGCTAAGGGGCGGGCGTAAACAAACTTTGACAAGGGATTGCGGGACGCAGTCCAGCTAAGAGTCATGCCATTGCGCATTGCCATTTTAATTAGTACGGAGAGAAAGGTTGTTTATACAGACTATTTCGATACTACCACGTTGAAATTCCGAAATTTCCTCACATGCATACTAAAGCCCACCAAGGAACCGTGGAAACACATTGATCTGCACCAAATCTTTATGCAGTCCGACAGCAAAAGGATACCAGTAAGAGTGAGGGGAGGGGTTCTACTATTTTTGGCCACAGTTGTTCTTGGAATGATTTTTCCGGCTCTGAAATCTCGTTCTACGATTTCTTACCTTTTTTGAGACAAAAACAAAGAAAATTTTGAGTTGCATCGCCTTTTCCACCTCATGGCTAAAGTGAACGAAAATAATCGAAGATTTTTCTAATGGAAACGTAAAGAAATCGAGGATCTCAGTCAGTAATAAAATTATTCCATTCAAACAAAAATTGCCGTACTAGACTGGAAACAGATTTAGTGCAGATTAATTTGATGATCAGTGGCATCTGCCGACTGTCTCTTTATAGGGGACTGGGATGGATTGGGTCACAAACGGTCACTATCATATTAGTTTGTTTTTTAAAGGATCTAATCTTAGAATATTGAAGCTTTCATGAATAAAAATGGGAAATGTTCCACCCCTCAAATTGTAAAGAGAATTCTACAAGTCTACCAGTTTCGTGTTTGTATAAAAATACAAACTCGAATCTGGTAGGAAGAAATCTCTTTTACAGTTTGAGGGGTGAAACTTGACCATTTTGATTCCTGGATGTCAGATATTGCAACTTGGATTATAACTCATAAATAGTTCATATTCAAACATAATCAAAGCAAAATGAGAAATGTTCCTTCCACCCTCTAACTGTAAAGGAGGATTATATATACCTGCCTACCAGTTTCGCATTTGTAATTTTAGCTTCAATATACCAGGAGGACAAGGAGGTCATAATTTTCTAAAAAAAAAGTAAAAACTTTTCACATTTCCTTTGTTGGCTACTCCTTGTAACCCGTTGATATGTCTTTATTCTGTTAAGATGGGTATTTTACGGGTTAACCTTAACCCTTAACTGTGAACTTATGTTGATACATTGAATAACATTGTATATAGGTAGACAACAAACACACAATTGTGTAATCTATAGGTAATAAATATATAGTGGGTTATACTAAGCTGTAACACTATAAGAATATCTCTGCAAATGTATTTTAAAAATCGTCTGAATTTCATAATATTCCATAGCACATTTGAGCGTCAAGACTCAGGACAGTCAGGACCACAGTTTACATGTACATTTTAGTTACAATTTACATATATCATCTGCCACTAGTTAAATAAATATAATTATTAATAAATGGCATATTCTTTTGCTAATAGGTAAGATTGAGTATTTTTCGGTTGCATTGTCCGAGTCTGAGACTTTACTAGACTAGATTGGTTACATGATATGGTTAGCTATACGCATATTATATAAGCTCTTTACAGTTGTCAAAGGCTGGATATAAGTATTAATAGTCATTTAGAAATTCTCCATTAAGTTTCAAAGTGATGCTTTTCCATTGAGCGCTTTTACAGTTCTTTTTCTTTTTTAGGGCGGAAGTGCCAGGCGGAGGCGATGACAATAATATTTAGGGTGACGGACAAACTGTGCTTAATCAACAGAGTCATGTCTCCAGTCACAAGGGCTGTCGTTAAAATTCGAGCTGTAAAAATAATTTACAAATTAGTTGAGAGTAGACGTGGATATTAATAATTTCTAAAATATAACTTGCCAATGTCTCTTAATCAAATCTAATTATCAATAAATGCATAAAAGTATTAAAGATCTTACTGAGGCAGGTGTAGATGTTAATTGTGTAGCTGACTAGAGAAATACTTCCCGCTTTCTTCAAAACCCAAATCTCTTTGATCTGGAGGAGTTTGCTTGAGACTTTCATCGGAAGTGTTGCCGTCTGAAACGAAAAGATCAATAATTATTCAAAAAACCATTCCATCATTATTTTCATTTAGTTAAAATTAAAGCCTTAATCATAGGAGTAATAGTAAATAGGAATTACAAGAAGCACTGGCAAAATGGCTGGATGAGGGTATCCCAACGTAAGAGCATAAGAAACGGCCGCCCCGCCTCCGACCATTCCAAATTTTTGCACATCCAGACTACCCAAGTAATAATAGACCATGAGCAGAACTATGAGGGATTGAATGACCAGAAAAGGATCTTCCATAAATGACAGTAATGGATAGCCCTTCATAACGTTGTAACAAAGTGAGATCAAGTAACTGGAAACAAAAACATTTTTTATTAAATACGCACAAATATTATACAAAAATAGTCTTTTTCCATAACGCGAGAAATTTGCTAGTCTTTTTAATACGTGGAGTGTCACAGCCTCATAGCAAGTCATTAAGGGGTACTACTGGGGACTTTGAGATTGTAGATTATTCAGAGTGACGTAGTCACGCTGTATAGATCTGTTCTGTCTGTCTGTCCCTGTGCACGATATCTTTTGAACCGATTGAAGTACAACGTTCAAATTTTCTGTGTGTCATTTGGGGGTCAAAAGGAAGACCAAGTTCTATTTTGGGGTCACTACCATTACAGGGTCATAGGTCATGGGTCATAGTCATGACCTAAACGTGTCTACGTCACTCTGATTTATAGCTGTTGAATAGTTTATTATTATAATTGTTCGATGACGTTTAAAAATATTGGTAATATCTGATAAAATTCCGTGGGTGTGAGTAAAGCCGTATGGGAGATTTTATCCTTGAAATGCCCTTGTCTCACCGCATGACTTTTCTCTTCTCGCTTGGGTGGGCTCTCCATTGTTCTGTACTACAGAACAATGGAGAGCCCAGGGAATCGAGACGAGAAAAGTCATTTGGTCCTTTGTTTTCCATATCAGCTAATGAGGCTATTGTAAAACTTAGCTGAATATAGTAATACGCGTGTGATCCGCCAGGATCGGGCCTAATATAGTATTGACAGTATTGACATGACATACTGACATAGTATTAATGAATACAACGAAGCTATAGAGTTAACTATTGGGATCTGGGCAAGGTGTTTTGGAAGCGTGCTTATAAATTTTGACCCAGACGAGTCTTTTCTGCCGATAGTTTTTTACGTTGTTCTATACTGATCTGGATTTCGATTGAGCTAGCATCTCCTATGGATGTAACCCGAACGATCGGGTCACAAAAGTCATAAAAAGGCATTGAACTTGAACTTCGCGACGTTCGTTGACTGGTTTTTCCATTTCGTACCATTTACGTAGTTCTAGCATACAGTCAGAAAAACTACCTCGGGTCGGGTGGAATAAGCAGATAGGAAAGTAAATATGAACTCACGTTAAAAGTTCGAGGACTAAGCTTTTGGTGCTCAGACCTTCTACACTTTTGGTTTTGAGGATGGTCCATATCTGAGGGATTTTGCAAATGACGCACAGGCCGATGGTGGTAATATCACAGAAACTGATGATAGCACCGAGAAGGGCTGAGTCGTCGGAATCCATTGCCAATCGACGATCGTCCACTCTTCAGCCACAATCAACTGTCTGGCTCGCAATTTAATCCGCTTCCACTAAGCTCGTTTACAATTTGTGTTGATCCTGGTCCAACTCACCTCATGCCTCACCCACTCTCACTCACACCATTTCACAGGGACGAATCCAATGTGAGTCTACAAGATAACTGTTGTGTTGTAAGAACAAAGGATATCTTTGTCCGGTACACAGACGTTTTAAAATGTTATATTAAAATAATATTGTATGGATCTCACTGCTATTCTGCAGAGATTATAATTGTTTTCCGACCTCTAAGTATCTAAAATTGATCACCTTCTCTCGGAAATCTCTGCTAGTGTAAAGTTGAGAAAGGAGTGCTGCTTCAATGGACGGTTATTTCTACGGGCATCTTTCTCTTATCTTTTATCTCTGTAGCCGGGCTCTGAGACTGATAATACTGAATTACATATCTGCTGGCTACGTAAATAATATTATGTACGGGTGTGCCAATTTAGACACTGAATCTGCATAGTCTCACTATTATTTCTCTCCTCATATGCAAAACAGCAATTTTACCCTCCTGATGTATTCTGGACACTGCCTACTGGTTAAAATGGAGATAATGAAATCTTTGAATTAAAAAAAAAATCGAAGACATTTCGAATATTTTGAAAACGTCTGAATTACCTGACAATTGGAATTTTTCGAAAAAGTCTTATACGTATGCATAGAAATGACCTTGAAGATGCTATTTTGCTGTTCCACACTAGAATCTACAGAAAATTGAATGTAATGACCGGACAGACATACACCAGACAAACGAACAGAAGAATTACCATGAAGTATCTTTGATACTTAAAATAATCTGCTCAATCCGTACGAAAGTTAACGTTCATAGAAGCAGATGTTTCGAGGAAAAAAATTAGCCCAAAGTCAAAAATTATAATTTTTGAATAAAAAGTTTTTTTTTCATTGGCATTCCTAAATTTGAATATTTAAATAGGCCAATTCTATCGGTTTCCTTTTGACTTTGAATAAAGACAGTTTTAAAATGTCTGAGTTTGAGTTCCCTGGCAGTAAAAACAATAGAGTGAGTCAGTAGGAGAGTGTTTTCGTTCCTCAGGACGATGAACTGCAGTTAAATGATTGGATATATTTACTTTTGCTCTAGTAATAATAGGTGTCTTCATTTCATCCTACTAAATATTGTGCACAGAGATTTGCAAATATACAAAGCACGTAGCACACTTGAGTAGTGTAGCAGTTGGCAATGTTTGGCACTTTTCCCATTGAGGCATTTCCTTCGAAATGAACATATGTAGAGAACCCACATAATATTCACAGCGAGCAATGTTAAATGTTAAAGTTATGTGTACATCTCGAGTCAAAGAGTTTAAGGTTGAAGAGGACGACGGAGCAAATCCAATAAAGCTAAGTTTAGAATTACTCTCTGCAATTCCATCGGCAGGCAGAGGACAGACACATAATGTAATCAATCCAATTTATATTCATATGTACACATAATCCCATTCATATTATTCCCAACGTCAGTAGACTTTACTAATTACAACGAGAATGACAACACTAAGTCTACAAGGTTCACCCATATATAATGACCTTGCTTTGACCTCCGGAAATAGTGTAATGTCAACTCCAATGTAGTATAAAAAGAGATGGGCCATAAAACCCAGACTTAAAAACAATTTTAGGAAACAAAACTGAAAAAAAACTTACCAACAGCAATTTAGCTTTTCGGTTTTGTAAAAACCAGATTTTTATACAAATATTCCCTAAAATAAAAATAAAAAACTCATGATCACAAACATAATTAAAGAATACAATCAAAATTTTTAAGAAATAAAAAATTTATATTCCTAAATATCCTACATACGATAGAGGAGAATTTTCCTAATAAACTATATATGTATGTATATGCAGCATGTATTATAGGAGTAATTATATAATCGTTCACTATATAGGCTATCAGGTTGATGGCAATGCTGTAGGAGAATTTTAGAAAGTTTTCCTACAAGGATTGATATGAATTTTGGTACCTATATAGTCGATATTCGAATATTGAGAGCTATAATTTTTCCATTTTTAAATAAAAGTCCGAAAAAACTTTTGTCATTTCTATGTTTTACAATAGTTTATTACTGATTAGCAATCGAACACATTAGGCTTCATTTGAATTGGTCTGAATTGACGAGCTAATAGATTTATACTGGTATATTTCGTCCTTCAGAGTTGGAGTGTGCAGTTGAGTAAGATATGACTTTGTTCCTTGACAAGATTCTCCCTACAAATATATTTATATCGGCTACATTGGTGTCTCTACTTCCTTTTTGGGGTTTTCCTGAACGCAGTCACCATTATTGTCGCCAGTGGTAGAGCCCTGTTCCCCTTCAATAACGGGATTGTGAGAATAAGCGCTGTTTGAGGAACACACGGAAGATTTCCTTTTTGAATATCGCTTCTCCCTCTTCGCCGATGCTTTCAGAATCCGATTCAGTGCAGGACTCAGCAAAGACTGGTCGAATTTCTCTTTTTGTGGGAAACATAGACTCAATATGCAACCCGCTACAATTGTTATTGAAAAGCCAATGAGGGTGTACCACATGTACGAGATTCTATAAGGAAACAGATACTCCTCCGGAGGTTTGCTACTGCACAACAGAAAATAATTTTGTTAAAAATCGTTGATACGGGAATAATTTACATATAAAAAGATTAATGAATAAATAAGGGAATAAGGGGATCTTACCTACTAGAAGTAGCTTTACATTCAACGATATTAATTGTTTCATTGGCACAATTGCTTCCTCCAGAGAGTCTAACGACAGGTGGCTTTGGTCCTCCGAATCCAATCCACAATCCGCAAGCCAGAGCGAAAAGAAATGAAGGGATGACAGCCTTTTGACTTGTAAAGGGAAACATCATTCCTAAGGTGAAGAGACCAAGGAGAGGACCGCCCACGACACCGAAAATTGTCAAACTAGCTTGAAGGACTCCAGTGAACATTTCGGCGACAAATGCCATGCCGATGCAAATCATTCCAAAAGCTAAAGCCAGGAATTTGTTCGCCAAAGTCACAACAAGATTTGAAGGAGTGTTACCCATCTTTTTCATCACAGGCTGAAAATATACAAACGCAAAGCATGATTCCTTATGCAGATTTTTTACAGAAATTAATAGGGATATATATTGTGGATTTTTGAGCATTATTAGACTATACATATCACTCATTTTCGGACAAAAATAGCAAAAATGTTCGGGAAGTACATTCAGGAATAAATAAAATACCGTTATTGTGTTAAAAATTTAATTATGAAAAATTAGATTTGTTTCCCTTTACGGACGGTTTCGACCGAAAAATATAAATCTGACGTTCGTAGAGAGCCTGACCTACTAGAAAAATGTTTTAAAGTTTTATCTTATGCGTCCTTGAGAGATATATAACCTATTTTTCTGTTTACAAGCATACAGATTGTTAATATGCAAAAATAATCCTTCCTGTACTTAACAAAGCCACTTAGAGGTCTTACGTGGATGTAATCTTCCCATGTCACTGCAGCTAAGGAATTAATTGCCGATGATACGGTTGATAGAGACCCACTCAACAAGCCAGCAATGAACAACCCTGTGAGTCCTGGCAGATCTTTCAACGAATCAACAACGAATAACGGCAGCAACTAAATTAATTGAAATTAGTTCTACGAATTACTTCAAGAATGGCATGGGGGAAGCCGTTTTAAAAAGTTCCGAAATTACCTGATCAGCACTGCAGATCCTTTTATTGATTATGGGATCGCATTGCGCATACTTTGCATAAATAGTTAGTCCAGCTAACGCAGTCGAGAAACTCAGGAACATCAAAATTGGAAGACTTATCCACAGACTTTTTTGAGCATTCTTCAAATCCCTGGTAAATAGAAATTCCATAAAATTAGCCACTCGTCCCAAAAATAACAGAATAAATATTTTCCTCCAAAAAACAGCTACTCAATCGTCAAAAAGGTAAAGAAATAATACCTAACAGTTAGGAGCCTTTGCACCTGTGCCTGATTAACAGCGTAAAGACTAAGGAATACAAACATCCCACCAAAGATCTGAGACCAAACCGTGTGTCGAACTGTCGGGTCCATGCTAAAACTGTAATAAATAAAAAACAAAGTTACAATGTATTGACTTTGCTCTGGTTTTTCTTGTATTAATTATTGGTACCATATTTTAATTAATGTAATTCATAAGTTTTAATGCATAAACAAAGCTTACTTGAAAAATTCTATTCTTTGTCCTTCATCTGCTATTCTAAAGATATTAGCCAATCCACCCAGATCTATAGCCCCTCTGATTATAACACAATAGACTGCGGCAAACATAAGTAAACTCTGTTGGAAAAAATAAAAATAATTTATGTGACAGATTTGGTGAAATGGCGATTTTTGAGCTTTGATTTGGATTACAGAATGATAGGCTGCATACTTGAAAGACGTCGGTGATGAGAACGGCCTTCATGCCCCCTATAGTGGAATAAAATGTACAGACGCCGCCAATACTGAGGATGGCAAAGAGTTTGTTAAGTCCCGTTACTGCAGAAAGAGCTATAGCTGGAGCATACAGCACAATCCCCATGTACAAGATCATTTGGAGAGAAAAGGCGGAGGATGCGACTAATCGAGTTGCGGCACCGAAACGATGCTCCAGATACTTTAAAAAAGGAACGGTTTAAATACATTAGATATCCATGATTATTGTATGGCTGGAGGAAACATGAACGAATCAACCGTAGCAAAACGGGCATTGCCAAGTATCGGAACATTACTAAAAAAAATATATATACGAGAGAAACACTTTTTATTGTAATAAATAAATACTTTTTGTTTAGAGCAGCACTATAGATTACTAAAATTTATATTGCTAAAAATATAAATGTCAGGGCGATTCAATTCCGAAAACAGAATTCAAATATTGTGTCCCTGTCAAAAGTTGTCATTTTATCATGGTTTAAAAAAAAACCAAAAATTAAAATCCCAAATAGAAAGGATGGGCCAATTGATAACATTTTGTAACTGAACCTTCATTTTGACCGCAAGAATAGATTCCAAAAGATTTGGAAACAAAACTTTTATCCATTCACAAGGCAGACAGATAGACATGGAGTTCTCATTAAGTATCGCTGCTAATACTATAATGTAATTCTATGAGTACTCAATAATTGTATGTACTTCGTAGGTGGAGAGGGATTTGAGTTTGTAGAAGACTGGAAGATACATGTAAGCGACGATGGGAGTTCCAAGGACATAGCTCAAGTTGATTATCATGAATTGGGTCCCGTACATATAATTCTCCGAGCTGACTCCTAGGATTGTCACAGCACTCATGAAACTTGCCATCAGAGAAAAGGCAACTGGAACTGGAGACATGGACTGATTGGCAAGCATATACTCCTGCAAAATCATTTCATGAATTATTCACTTATTTAAAACTCTGTCGGTTACACAAACTGCTGTTAGGCTCATTTTAATCCGGAAATAAATGAGGTAGCAAAAAAATCAAGTTACCCCATTTATTTGGTACCCACACCTACACGCAGTGTTTCACATGAAAATGGAGCTACACGCTGACTACAACATATATCACCGTTAAAATTAGGCAAAAATAGCGTATTTCCTAATTTTCTATTACAGAAAATATTGTTGTGCATATCATTAAGCAATGAGATGAGAGCATTTATGAATATTGTCATTAAGTATTTGTAAATCTTGCCTGAATGGTTTTTTGCCGGTCTCCAGTAAAACGATAGTAAATGCCGATTGCCGCTGACATGGCCAAGATTACTAGGAAAACGACGTAGTCCCATGTCGTAAGAGTGTTCATCATGGAATGAATGGCAGTAGAGTTTGAGAGATAAGGCGTTTAGTAGACCAACTTGCCAGAGAATAGGAAAATATTTTCTTGCAGGCGAAGCCTATATGCAGTTATAGTATGTACACTACTATAGAGTCATGTCGGTGGTGGTAGTCCCCACATGATTTGATGAGAATGTGTAATATGATGAGACACAGAGCACAGACACACTAGTAGGTATATCTATTCATACCTTGCTTCGTCTCAGAAAGCCGTCCGTCTCCTTTTCTGACGATGATAATAAAAAAGGTTATAACTTGGAGAATAAACTGATCACGCACTTCCAAGCAGAGCCATAACTTTTCAGGATATTTTAGCAAAAAATGCAAATTATTCAGCGTTCTGCTCTGCAAGTATCGAGAAGTGTCTGTTCTTCTGGAGTGTCTGGAGGGAAGGGACCGAAAGACTGGCACCCAGTTTAACGATCCAGTCAATATATACAAACATGGTTAGAGATAATCACATGTTATCGCTTTATCAAGAATATAATTCCACAATTTGCACAATATTACATCACGACTGCACATTTTTGCTTTTCTGCTTGTATTGCATTCAAATCATTGTCAGTTAACTCATCAAATAAAATGATATAAGTATAAATATATGCTTTCTGTTCACACCAAAACTGAAAGAACAGCTTTCCATTATATTATTATGAACAGTAGCGGAAGTTACTCTTTCGTTTCGTTTCACTGGAACGTGGAGTATTTGTAAGGATTCTCTCCATGAATGATCCTTTGACCCCTATAAAGATTAAGATTCAATATCATATGATTCTTTGTCATTGTGTTCAAACAAGTTGTCCATGCAATTTTTTAAGCATACTTAATGCCAGTACTAATACCTAGATAAAACAATACAATGCACAATCTCATTTTTATCTAATTTTTAATAACAGTATTACACTAATAACATTCGTGGTGACACAGTGCTGTGGTTAGTGGTTGATACATGCGTCAGCCGCATAATGAGCCAAAATGTAACAATAAGAGCTGTTATCTTAGCTAATAATGATATACAATGTATTGCGTGCATTGTACATAAGTACATAACAATTTATAAGTTGTAATAAGTACATTTATACTATCCATACACCATAAAATGTTATTATACACAATGGATTCACATTCACAGTGTGGTGGTCTATATTTTTTTTATTCATTTTGCCAATGAAGCATGTGAGCACGGAGACTTGAGAATTTAAATGTATCTGATATCATTATATTATACGCTTCAGGTTGTAAATCAAGAATTTCAATTTAAATTACCTGTCAGGAGGCAGAACCCTCGAGGTCACAATATCACTCAGC